>PVJX010002576.1:77514-125887 GCA_004027295.1 Dolichotis patagonum | reverse complement strand
CTTCATTCACATACTTTATTCTTAAGTTATAGATCCTCTTGTTATCTTCCAGTCTTTGTATCTTTACTGCCTGCTCCCTTGTTATTTTTAAGAGATCTTCCCTTTCATGACCCCACATTGCAAGCCTGTGTTCAATTTTTGATAGTCTATCTTTGGTTTCTTTCAAGCAGTTTTGCCAGCTTTCTATCGAGTCTTTAGTTTCCTGATAATCTCTTTTAATCTGCTTCATGAATCCTAGCTTTTTTCTGAATTCTTCATTAAATTTTTCTCTCCATTTGTGTTCCTCCATTCTTCTGTCTGTGTCTTCTTGAGAGGTGCCCAGCCCTCCTTTTATTAATCTACTTATCTCTTGTTTAATTTGAATTAATATTTCAGTTTTGGTCCCACTTACGACATCCTGAAGATATCTCTTTATGTCCACTAAGGCTGTGTTTGATGTTGCATTTTTGCTGCCCTCAGTCTCTTTTGTATTTACCTCTCCTGGATCAATGTTCTCAGGGTTGGGGGCTGGGAGTGTTTTCTTATTTCTCCCTCTCGTCATGTTTTTGGTTCCTTCCATACAAGTGTAC
Organism: Dolichotis patagonum; assembly: GCA_004027295.1. NCBI lineage: Eukaryota > Metazoa > Chordata > Mammalia > Rodentia > Caviidae > Dolichotis > Dolichotis patagonum. Next base: position 125,318 of record PVJX010002576.1, on the reverse strand, counting down.
AGTGTAATTCCCAGACCCTTTTCTTGTTGATTAAGGCTCCTCTAGAGGGCGCAGGCTAGGAGCTTTAGCCCTCTTCAATAGGTTATCAGAGATTAGAGTTCACCCATGGGCAGTGTGCGCTAGCTCCTCCCTTCTAGGCCAGTCAACCTTTGCAGGCCTTCACTGAGCCAGTGTGCACTGATCTCAGGGAAGTAACTGGGTCCCCGCCAGGGGCGCAGCCTAGTCCAAGCAGATTCCACTAATCCGCTCAGGGAGAGGAGTAACCAGCTGAAGCCACTTCCTTATGGAGTTAGGGCTGTCCTGCCTAAATCCAACATGTCGCCCAGTCGGTTTCCCCTTTCCCATGGGAGGGTCTTATTCCCATCACTCAGCGAGTCCCGGAGAACTGCTGGGCTCCCCAACCTCCGACCCCAGTGTGGCTGCGGTGGGAATCCACGGTGCCTCTGGGTGGGTGGGTGCCTCTGGGTGGGTCGCGCGCAGAGCTGGTCCCAGCGAGCTGCATGCAGGGCTGTTCAGCTCGGATCTCCGGCAGCTCAAGCCAGTCGCTTTGGCACAGATCGCTTGTTCAGGTCGGGCAGGAATTCAGGCATCTCGAGGAGGGTGCCGTGCTCGCTGATCTTATCTTCACTAATAGTAGCCCCAGGACCTCATATTCGTGTGCCTTTTTTCACTTTAGTTTCTTCGTGGGTGGTGAGAGTCTATCTCTCTCTGTTTGGGTCTCTCCAGGGTGTTTTATTCTGGCATTTGAGCTGTCTCTCTCAGAGAGGGTCTCTCTCCTGCTACCTACCAGTCCGCCATCTTGTCTCCTCTCTGCTATTATTTCTGTAAATACTTTTTTTTTTTGCTACAGGGGATCGAACTCATGACCTCCCACTTGCCAGGCAGGTGCTTATGCCACTGAGCTAAACCCCTGGCTGTAAATAGTCTTTTTATGTCATTTATGTTGATCTGTGCTTTTTTGCTAATACCTAGCACTCTTAAATTATTTTTCTTTGTGTCGTCTTGCAGCCATTGAATTGTTACTTCCTGGTTCCTTGTTATTTTTAAAAGATCTTTTCTTTTGAATTGCAAGCTGCAAACCTGTCTTCAAGGTCTGAAAGTATATCTTCAGTCTCTTTCAAGTAGTTCTGCCAGTTTTTGATGGAGTTTTTAATTTCCTGGATATATCTTTGAATCTGTTTCATGCATTATAATTCCTTCCTATATTGTTCATTCAAGGTTTCCATCATTTTACGGTGTTCTTTTTTTATCTATGTCATCTTTAGATATGCTGAGCAATTATTTTATTATGTTTGTGAGTTCTTTTTTTACCTGAGATATTTCTGATCTCATTACTTTTATAGTCTCATGAAGTTGTTTCTTTACTTCAGTTGCTATCCTCTCAGAGATTTTAGGTGTGTTACTTCCATTTTCTTCCATGACTATATCTCACAGAATTGTTCTGTGTGGACTGGAGGTCTGAGATTGCCTTTTGCTTGTTCATCTTGACATTCTCCTGGGTTCCTCCCAACAAGCCAGTTGTGGGGTCTCAGGCATTTCCCACATTGGCTGCCCCGCCTAAGTGTAGGGGAATGGGCCAGGCACTTGGGTTTCTCTACACTAAGGTTCCTAGGGAGGTAGCAGGACATGAAGTGGGCTTCTCCAGACCTGTGCAGCTACACTAAGGTTTCTCCAACAGCCAGGGTGCTTAGTGGTGGGGCTGCTTCTCTCAGTCTGTATGTCTACATTGGGATTCCCCCAATGGCGGCAGGCACTCACAGGTATGTTTGTCTGATTCTCTTGGTGGGTCCTGGTTGCCCAAAGGAAGCAGGGGTTTTCAGTGGCAGCCTGTGGGCACATGGGGCATGTCTGGCTGTTTCTCCCTGCCTGCCCTAGTCATGTAAGGGAGGCAGGCTTTCCAGTGTTATCAGTGGGTGCACAGGGATGGGTCTGACTGTTTCGCCCTGCCCATCTATCTTTTAATTAGGCTGTCTTTTACTACTGAGTTATTAGTGCTTTATGCAGTGTTTATACTTTTCCTTTTAAAATAAAGAAAGTCATTTGTAAAATGGAGTTAAAATTTAGTTTCTATATCAGAATTGCCATGAAAATTAAATAATTAATGGACAAAAGATGCTTAGCACCTGGACATGGTGACACATGGCTATAATCTCAGTACAGTATTCCAAGAGGTTGAGACTCACAAATTTAAGCCCAGCCATGACATTAGTGACTTGATAAGACCCCTTGTCAAAACAAAATTACAAAAGGGGGCTGGGGATATGCTGCTGTGTGAGGCCCTTGGTTCGGCCTCCATTACTGGGGAAAAAAGGTGCTTAGAATGTATCTGACACATAAATACTTTCAAAAGTTAGTAATTTTGTTTAATGCCACTAACAGTACAGATAGGGTGAGCAAATATATTATTTCTCACATTTTGCCTTTCTTTTCTGAATTGGACCATAGTTTGATTCTTTTAATTGCAGTCAGTTTGAAATTCTAAGCTGCCAGGTGACAGCAATTGGCCAGAAGTTTTCATGTTCCCCCCCTTTCATGTTCATGTTTCATTCAAATAATAGCTTTATTGTCTCAGCTTTTGTCCAAAGGTAGAAATCTTCAGTGATTCAAATGGTTTGGGTCATTGAACTAAATATGCCTGTTTGTTGACTTAAGGCAGTAGTGGCATATCTATGGCCCATATGCTGCATTGGGCTGTTTGTTATCATTGAATGTTCTAAAAGGTTCATCATCACTGGTTTAGGGTATGCAATGGAAGGAGTACCCTAAGTGTGTAGTTGTGCAGTGATAAGGAATTTTTAGCTTATGACTCAAAAAAATGCATATAAATTTCTGAATAGAGAAATTTCAGAGAAATCAAGGGTAGAGTTAAATAGAGGGATACACATAGTGAATGTTACTCCCACTTTTGCCTGTCCTGCAGTTCTTTTAGACGTCTACTATGGTGGAATCTCTTCCTTACTTCCTCTTGCTTTATTAAAGGAAAGGAAAATTGCATATATAGTCATTTGTATGCTTTATTCATTCTCTTTTGGTACTTAGATGGAAAGAATCCATTGACTTTGGATTTAGACACAACCTTGTAATTTCTCTTCTGATAAGGTGGAAAAGTTGTTACTTGGTAACTGTCAGGAAGTCCAGGGCCCACAATACCTTATAACAGGAAGCTCCCATTGGTCTTTTAAAAAAAAAAATTTTTTTTTTTGAGAGAGGTTATCACTGTGTAGTTCAGGTTAGCCCTGAACTCACTATGTAGCCCAGCCTAATCTTGAACTCAGGGCAGTCCTCCTGCTTTAGCCTCCTATGGTGCTGGGATTACAAGTGTGTACCACCACACTTGGCTTCTCAGAATATAAAAATAAATAGATGGTGAAAAATTTAAGAACAGACATTGCCTCTGGGGTTTTTTTGTTTTGTTTTTTTGCCTCTATTTTTAAAATAACTAACATAGATAAGGTAACTAACAAATGGTACTGCAGTTTCCCTGGAAGAGTCTAAAAGTGAAGTTTACCATCTCTAGTTCTGAGGGTAAATATTTTATTCCTTTTTCCTCCTAGGTTCTCCTGGCTATGAAAACTTTATACCTACCAAATGTAATGGTTCTGTAACAGAGAGCAGTCCTCTCTTCGGACTTGACTGTGAAATGGTAAGTGATACTCTTGATATTTCAGCTGTAATGTTGCAAATGGTGATTTAGTGGAAGATAATTTCTTGAGTCTACTGAACCAGTGCATTCAGTGTCATATTCAGTTTTAGTAACTAAAAGTAGGCTTTTTTACACACATTTTAAAAAATTTATATTTGTGTTCTAGATGACGAATAATTGTATAAATTTTCTAACTAGTAGTTATGGTTAATCAAAGCTTTACATAATATTAGAAGTTTACACCTATCTTTTGAACAAATATGTAGTTACTGTTGCCATGAGGACTGCCTTAATTACCATTGGCTTGCCTTAGTTTTATACATTGATAATCAAAAGCAGGATTTCCCTGCTCTACCACTCTTTGTTTCACTTTGCCCAGTTTAGCAAATCTTCTAAAGACCATGTATCCTCTCTTAGTACTCAACAATTAGTTCCTTAATTTTTTTTTTTCTTTTGAGACAGGTCTCTCTATGAAATTCAGGCTGGTTTAGACTCACTATGTAGCCCAGGCTAGCCTCAAACTTGCAGTGATCCTCCTGCCTTAGCCTCCTGAGTGTTGTGATTACAGGCATGAACCACCATACCCAGCTCTTAATTCTTAATAGATTGGGTAAAACCTAAAGTATTAAAGTCTGACATATCAGAATGTGGTTAATAGATAAGTCCTCTTCCACTCTTACCTTAAGCTTCTCTTTCTGTGAAGGTGGAGTTAATAATAAAGGCTACCTCATATAGGTGAGTATGCTTAAGAAAAGTTACCTATTACTGGTACTTAACATAAAGTGCACACTCCATGTATGTTACAATTATAATTGATATTTTTTCCATTCATCTTCTTTGAGGATATCATCATCATAGAAGTTGATCTGTATTACTTCCCTTAAGTGTAACAGTAAACAGCCAAGAACATTTCTTTCATACTAGATTCTATAGAAAGCAGACATCTTTGCTATTGCTCCAGTGAGTGTGGTAGTTGAGAGTAGGTGGCAGATGACTTAGTGTGGATAATCAGAGGAAGCAGTAGCTGTCATAGTTCAGCAGACTGACTGCATCCTGTTCTTTCAGTGCCTCACATCCAAGGGGAGAGAAATAACACGCATCTCACTGGTAGCTGAAGGAGGCTGCTGTATTATGGATGAATTGGTCAAGCCTGATGACAAGATTTTGGACTACCTCACCAGGTATTTTTCACGTCATCTGCAGCTCTTCTTAGACCTATCAGAAGTATCATGGAATAAGATCTAACAGGAAAAGCCCATAGGTTCTGGGTTCTGCTTACTTAGATCTTACATATACAGGGGTGTGTGTGTGTGTGTGTGTGTGTGTGTGTATTAAAGAAAAGGCTGGGGGTTAACACATTATATCTGAATACTGAAATTGCACAATGTTGGTGTATAGGTTTTGCCCTTTTGTATTTGCTAATCTTCTTGTGATAGTAGGTCACCAAAATATTATCTGCCTTGTCTTAGAATTCCCCATTTCTACTCATTATCTAACAACTGTCAAACAGCTGGAAGGAAGTTTTGCTTTCTGGTAAGACCTCATCTGAAAATCTGCAGGCTGTTGCTTGACAGTTAAATGATCTTAGTGCTTACTCTGCCTTGACTTCAAAAACTAAAACAAAACTAATTTTTCTGTAACAGAAATCAGGAGCTCTAAATTTTAGTCTGTTTTTCCAAAGATTATCCTGTAATTTTAAAATGTACACACAAGGATATGCAAAGAAAACATCATTGAAACATTACTGTTTCAATCTATTGAAGTTGTACCTATAGATTCATGCTTATACTGAGAGATCATGACAGTGATACAGACCGTTATATTAGCAGAGTTAATAATTAATATACTTAATCAGTAGTCATGTGTGGTAGAGAAGTATGAACAAGCATGTTTGTCATGGCATTATTAAATATGGGAATACAAGTATCTGAAAGCAGAGGATTAAAAGGTTATATCCATAGAATATTCTGTTGCTACTTATAAGTTTACTTATAACATATTGAAAGAGACAAAATCGTGTGGTAAAGCAGAATGTGTGTTATTTATAAAATTGAGTTATTATAAAAAGGTGGGATATGGTAGCCCATACCTGTAATCCCAACTAATTGGCAAGGTAGAAAGGTGTTGAGGCAGGTGTATCACTAGTTGAACTCCAGCCTGGGCAATCTAACCAGACCCTGTTTCAAAATAAAAAGAAAAAAGAGGAAAGATATACATGATAATCTCTGGATAATGGGATTATGACTAATTTTTAATTTCTTCTTGTTTGTATTTTCAATTTTTTCTATATTGAGCATATATATGTATATATTTCTCCTTTAAGAAGTTTTCAGGAAGAAAAACTTTTTAATGTTATGGCTTATCCATTTCTTTTCTATCGAAAGCTCTTCAGGAATCACAAAGACTATTCTTAACTCAGTGACAACCAAACTCAAAGATGTACAGAGGCAATTAAAAGCACTGCTTCCTCCTGATGCTGTGTTAGTGGGACACTTGCTAGACTTGGATCTCAGAGCATTGAGAGTATGTATCTGATTTAGGACGTTTCTGGTACAAATGCAATTCCATTTATCTCAAACTAAAGCCTTGAACTCTTCTACCCCCAACCTATTTGTTTTTTTCCTTTAGCATAAGATGCTACTCATTCTATATTGTCTTTCTCCTCAGATGATACATCCATATGTTATTGATACCTCATTGCTTTATGTCAGAGAGCAGGGCAGAAGATTTAAGCTAAAATTCTTAGCCAAAGCTATTTTGGGGTAGGTTTATTTACATATTATAATATTGTCCTAATAATTGCATGTAGGTTAGCCTGTAGTATCTAATTTAATACAGAGTGCAAAATTCAGGGTCTCAGATCTCCTTGTTAGTTTGTAAATATTATTCCTTTCATTTCTTGTGAAATGAAGAAATATGGGAATAGAGGAAGAGCTTGATGAATAGAACCAGATAAGAAAAAATAGAAAAGTTAGCCAAAATTTCAAAATGTAACATGTCTATATTAAATATATCCTATTCATACATACAGAGATGTTCATTATAACATGGCTCAAGGTAGAAAAAGCTAGAAATATTCTAGAAGACTGGCTAAATAAATTATGGATATATTATTGAACACTTAGTTGTTTAAGAGATCTATGTTTACTAGTATAGAGACTTCACTAAGATAATATTTAGAATAAAATGGGATTTCCTAGTAATGATATGAATTAGAGATTTAGATATTCATATAGACATAAATATTATAAAGTTTTATGAAAACAGAAAAAGGACTTAAGTACATTTAGACACTTGTATATGAACAGAAAATTTCTCCAAAGATAACTTTCAGTAGTTTTTATAGCTAAAAAATGATGGGTGAGAAGTAGGCACCAGACTTATTATTGCGTAACCTTTTGTCTGGATGATGTGCTATGAACAAAACCATCCCTAATTATTCTGTATCTCCAGCATATCTCTTAGGGTCTGGCAGTTAGCCAGAATAAAAGATGCTTGATTGTTGTGATATGAATCTGATTATCACAATCCTGAAACTTTATGTTTATTTAACTAGAACACTGATTGTCAGAGTGTTGAAACTTCTTATTTCACTAGGACATTTGATTTGGTTGACAGAGCCTATCATAAAAAATGTTGCTAGGTGGGGCCGGGGATTTAGCTCAATGGCTTAAGCGCCTGCCTGGCAAGTGCAAGGTTGTGAGTTTGATCCCCGGCCCCCCCCCAAAAAAAAAACAAAAAACAGGGGTGGGGGGTGTTGCTAGGTATGTCAGTTTTACTTTGACTTTCCAGGAAGGATAGACATCATACAAACAGACTTGGTTATGATGCCACAGAAGATGCTAGAACGGCCCTTGAATTGGCTCAATATTTCCTTAGGCATGGCCCAAAGAAGGTGAGTATCTTTGACAAGTGTGTTTGCCTTTAATATTATGGGACCATAACTGGATATGATAGTACATATTTGTAATCCCAGCATTTGGGAGGCTGAAGTTGGAGGATTGCCATGATTTTGAGGTTAGCCTGGACTACATAATCTCACCAAAAAATTATGGAACCGGATCAGACAATTGCATATCATCATTTTATGTTATCTTTCTTTATAAAAATGTGAATGTGATTGAAACCAAACTCGCATTTGGAAGTAAGACCCATCTCACTAGCATAATATAGTGGTTGAGTAGTCTCTGAAGTTGAGCTTATCCATTTTCAAATATAGGCCCTGGAGTCTACCTGTATCATCTAGGCAGTTTCTTTGAAAAACTTACTTCTAAATCTGTAAAATAGGAATATAGTTCTATGGGATTTTGGTGGAGGTAAATGAATTTTTTTTTTTACTCAGTACCGGGGATTGAACTCATGATCGTGCACTTGCAAGGCAGGCACTTATGCCACTGAGCTAAATCCCCAGCCCGTGGTAAATGAACTTTTATCACAGTGCCTTAATACATTAAGCACCACACTTAGCACTGTAGCTGATTCTAATAATTGTAAAAATTAAAATTCTACATAGATTTCTGCTTTTTTGTGATTGGGGGACAGTTAAGTAGACGTAAGTTAGAATAACATTTAAGGGGAACATTAAAGAGAAGAGACTTTTTGAAAGATTTTGTTACAGTGCATTAGATTGTCTCGCTGCAATAAGTTCCATCATATTATGAAGTAAATGGACTCTATTATGAAATAAGTCACCCATATAGGATAATAACTAAAGCCAGATACTGTTTTGTGTTATTGTAGTAGAAGGACATTCTACTACAATGACAGTCTCAGAGATCTTTTTTGAGCATCTAGATAAAATAGTTGCCATATACTAAGCTCTTACTGAGCTTATTGTTTTAAAATGGTTCATGGAAATTGTTATTTAATCCTCAACAGCCAATTTTATACCTGAGCATTCTAAGGTTTTGAAAGGTTAGATAACTTATCTGGGGTCCTATTACTAATCAAATGGAACCACAATTCATTCAAATCCAGGTTTTCCAGATTCCAAAGTATGTTTGTGCTCCACACCAGACTTATCGTACTTTTATTTTTTTTTTATAATAAAAGCCAAATAATAAATACAGGTTTTGCAGGCTGAGGATGTAGCTCAGTGGTGTAAGCACCTGCCTGGCAAGTGCAATTCTTGGTACAGAAAGGAAGAAAGAAGACGGGAGAGGGAGGGAAGGAAGGAAAATGAGAAGAGTCTCCCTTACCCTCAGTGATCTTTTGTGTATGTGGATCACATCTATCAACATTCACTATAAGAGAATAACATTTTTAGTATCTATTAATTTGTTTAAAATACCAAATAATAAACTCATGTTAACATAATTTATTTTTATGGATATGGCATAACATTTTTTTAAAAATCAGCAGAAAGAATATCATTGTTTTACATTGTGAATTTCTTTAATGTTTCACTTAATAGAAGCAGATTGTTTTTGTATCATTTTATTTACAATCTGTTGAGTTGCACATTTGGAGAAAGGAAGACTTCATACTGAAAGGGTCTCTGGAACCCACAAGTATACTCAGTCCATACTTGATCTCAATGTTATACTTGGTTTACACTGAAAATTATATCTTACCTCAATTAAAAAGTAAGGAAATCTACATCATGCATGGACTTTAATGTATCAATATTGGTTTATTAATTGTGATAGAAACACCTTGTTAATCTGTTATTAATAAGAAAATGGCTCTGATATATGTGAACTCTGTATTATGTTTGTAACTTTACTGTAACTCTGTAGCTCATTTTTTTAAAAAATTGTGAACTGGGTGTGGTGGTACATACCTGTAAGTTCAGCTACTTAGAAGTCTGAAGCAGGAGGACTGCCAGTTTTGAGGCTGGCCTAGGCAACTTAGACTTAAAATAAAATAAAAAGAGCTGGGAATGTAGCTCACACTCTGTGGTAGGGCAAATGTAGTAGTATGTGTGAAGTCTTGGGTCCAAATCCCTAGTTCAGAAAAAAATCTTTTTGTATTTCATTTTCTGCTTCACAACTCAGAAGTAGACTCCCACTTCATTGGGGAAGAAACATCACTTAGAATAGAGTTTTCTTTCTTTTTTAAAAAAATCAAACTAATGTCTTTTTCGATGTTACTATAAAAACCATTGTTTTATTATTGCCAAAAATTGTACATTTGCAGGGAAGTACATTTTAGGTGACTTGAGTGTGGAATGATGAGCCAAAATTCCCATCCCTTTTTACTCAGCCCTTTCCCATATCCATGTAGCTGTATCAATAGCTGGTAACAGATTGCCATTCTTGGATAAGCTGCCAAAAACCAGCTGGTAACTGGTTTTTGAACTATTGAAGTTCAAAATTGAACTATTGAAGCCAGTCCAGGACTATTGAAATTGCACAGCCATGGCCTAAAGAATCAGATAACACCCCTCAAGTGGGTTTGTTTTTTATGTCTTTTAATATCAAATGTTCTGTAAGAAATTCAGTTTTAGTGTATGTGCTGCCAAAGCGACCACCTGTAAGAAATTCAGTGATTTTTACCACTTCATTTTCTTCTAGATTGCAGAACTCAATCTAGAGTCACTGGGTAGTAGGAACCAAAAACTGCAAGAAGCAGGCCAAAAGCCAAGAAACAGAACAGAAGTTCAGCACCCAAACTCAAGGTAAGGTCCAATTTTAACAAAAACAAAAGCAAATAGAGAATTTAAATTCTAATTTTCTGAATCTAAAGCTAAATCTGGAGCTAAAGTGGTATGTTTTAGTGAAAAGTAAGAGACTGGTGTATTTCAAAACTAAATAAAATTGGAGCAGATGGACTTGTTATTTTGGTTAGAAGAATTGATCTATAGCCTTGACATATGACTCAAATTGGAAAAAACGAAACCCCAGAACAGGCTCAAAAAGGGTTTGACTCCAGACCATAATGAATATATCAGATCTTGTCTAAACTTTTGATACAGCTTTGGGTATATTTCTTGTTTATCTTTCTCTTCCTTGTTAGAGCAACATTATCCAATTTGGTTTTCTGCAGTGATGAAAATGTTTTGTATATGTTCTATCTAGTGTTCTAACTGCTAGTTATATGTGACTAGTATAATTGAGAAACTGAATTTTTACTATAAATTTAAATACTACAGGTTGCCAGTAATTGGACAGTGTAGATACAGAAATAACTCCTAGACTGTGAAAAACTATTCTTATCTTGATGTCTTCAACTACTTTACAGTGTTTTAGAATGTTTGAACTTAATGGGTCAGAAGCTCCTTTTTGTGGCACGGGAGACAGATGCTACTAAATTTTCTTCTTATGGAAACTGTGAAATTATTAAGTGTCTTTCAAATAAAGAGGTAAGTGACCTACTATACCTTTGTAGGTTGCATTCAGAACAGAGAGGAATGTAGTCCTTTGCAACCCATGCAATTATCAGGCTTTTTTCATCAGCATCACCACTTTAAATTTCTGTTCTGTTTCTGGTTTATGGAAATGTTTTATTTTTGGTTTTGAGGCTAAAAATATCTTTTTGATTTTATCTTTCTATATTTTATCATAATATATCATTGCTGTATGTGTAAAACTGGAATTACATCAAAGGCATGAAGTTATAATGTCATGTCCAGAAGATCTGTATTTTTTTAAACATTTTATTTGGAAATAATTTTGAACTTACAGAAAACTTTCTTGAATGATATAAGTTCTATTTGATCACCTTTTATTATTTATTTATTGATTGATTGATTGATTGAGGCAGTCTTACTATGGAGTGCAGACTGGACTTGAACCTGCTATATAGCCCAGGCTGGCTTTGAACTTGCAGTGATTCTCCTGTCTCAACCTCCTGAGTGCTGGGATTATAAGTGTGAACCACCATGCCTGGCTTGATCACCTTTTATTACAGTCTGCTGCATTATTTGTTTTATTTTATGTATACAGTTACACTCTTGCGCTCACTCTCCTTCTTATAAGAAGCTTACATTTTACTTACCCTCTCTCCCTACTTTCTCTCTTCCTCGTTTTTGTTGTTGTTGTTGTTTTTTGAGACAGGGTCTCACTGTGTAGTGCAGTCTGGCCTTGAACTTGGTTATGTAGCCCAGGCTGATCTCAAACTCACAGATTTCCTCCTGTCTCAGTCTCCCAAGTGCTGGGATTACAAGCATGAGCCATCACGCCTGGCTTTCTCTGCCTCTTTCTATATGACATTTTCTTAATCATTTGAGAATAAGCTACTCACATCCTGGTACTTAGCCCCCAATTACTTCAGTACATATTCATGGAAATAAAAATGCTCTTACATGTTTCTCAAGATGTCTCATATAGAGGCACATATTGTCTGTACTTTTTTAATACTATTTATTTTCATCACTTGGTCAAAATACTGCCTACTTCCTCATTATAGAGTTTCTATTTTTTTCCCCTTAATTAAGTAATACGTAGTGGTGAACATTCAAATATCTTGCAGTGTAGAAAAATTAATGACTCTTATTTTTCCCTCACACTACGGTGATCAATACTAAAGATTTCTATGATTCTAAAATGTGGGAATTTCTCCCCACCTGCAAGCAATCAGTTCTTCAGTAGACATCAACTGGGTATCCCCTAATTCAATACAATTCTGGCATTATCTATGTAGAGTAGCTTCAAAAGCCATAGGCTGAAGGCTTAGTCCCCAGGACTAAGCATTTTCTTCCTTTTTGGTATAACATAGTCAGGCTTATTTTGGTGTTAGAAACCAAGCTCTGACTGCTGGCTGTGTATATTGCTTCTTGGCTGTCTTTGCCTCAGATCCCTTAAGCAGACATACATGCACACACATACATGTATATGTATACATATATACATATATTTGAGAAATCATGTGCCTATGCCAGTGCCTCTTAATTTCAAACTATATGGGATTCTATTCTTTTTCTGATTCCTTATTTGTATCCCTTTTTTCTCATCTTGGGAATATTGGTTCCAACAACATCAACATTTATTCATTAGCTCAGACTTATTAAACCAAAACTCTTGAAAGATCTCTGAAATAATAGAATTTATTAGGCATAAGAGATGGTAGCCAGAAAAAAAGGAGAGGTCCCAGAATGAGTTCCCTTAGTCACCAGCAGTAAGGCTAGGAAGCAGTTGGAAAATTGTCTGCCAGATCTACGAAGTCTCAGGATATTTTGTAATGACAATTTGAGGAAGGAAGATATAAGTTGAACTTTCATTGGCTTTAGATAAAGGAGAAAGGCTTACTCAAAGCTAGAAAGCATTAAGATAGTAGTATACTCCATAAGGAGAAATTGTTTCTAGATGGGTTGGGCTTATAAGCAAGATACAGTGGCATCTAGTGAATTTGATAGTATTTAAAATTTCAACATGTATTCAGGAATGAAGGTGTAGTAGTCTTTGGTCCTTTTTATTTGTAGCTTTTGAACTGATAAACTTCCCTTTTCTCTCCTTTTATACTCTGGCCCTTTGTATTTATGACATTTCAGAAATTTTTTTCTCTTAATCAAACTTAAGCTATATCAAAATTATTTTTAGAATTGATACACCCTTATTACATAGACTGTGTTTATTCAGTATTTGTTTTTGCAATTCTCATCTCTTCTCCTACCCATGATTGATGGCACTGGACAAATGTATTTCACTTGTAAGTTACTTAGACTTTGTTTTGATGATCGAAAAGCATAGTAACTTGCTTCCAAAAGGCAAAATTACAAACAAAAGTAAGAGAAGTGTCATTGCTCCTCATGTTTCTTTCATCTAATTGTGCCTCTGCCTATGTAAGTAAATAACTTCTATTTTTTAATCCATTGTTTGTTCCTTCTTTGTAAAGCATATATATGAAGGTATTTTTATTTCTCTGAAGATAGCAAACTGTATAAGCTCTTTTGTCATTGGCTTTTCCCCCTTATCAGTATATCCTGGAAGTAATGCTATATCAGTTTGTAAGGATTTTCCTCATTCTTTCAGCCTCATTTCTTTTTTTTTTTTTTTTTTGTACCAGGGATTGAACTCATGACCTCGCGCTTGCCAGGCAGGTGCTTAAGCCACCGAGCTAAATCCTCGGCCCCAGCCTCATTTCTTACAGCCACATTGTGTGCATTGTGGATGGTCTATAGTTTTTTTTTCTAGTTCTTAATCTATTTTCTTTATCTTTTTAAGTTCTATAAGTAATGCTTCTGGAGCAGTGCTAGCTGATATCATTTACTTCAGATTCTTCTTTTCTGCTATAACTATTTAGAACTATAAATTTCTGTTTCCAGGCATAGTGGTGCATACCTATTGTTCTGAGTTCAAGGCCAGTCTGGGCTGCATAGCGAGTTCAAGGCCAACCTACACTACATAGTGAGACCCTGTCTCAAAAAACAAAACAAAAAAAGAAAACTTAAGTTCTACTTCACTTGTATCCTACATATACTGATAAGTTGTGTTTTCTTAACATTTCATCAGAATACATTTTAGTTTTCCTTTTGACCTTTTCTGTGATTCAACATTCATATAGCAGCATATTAATTTAGTTTTCAAATGTAGTACAGTATTTAGGAATTTTTCACACACATTTTTATTATTGGTTTCTAATTTAATTTTTCTGTTCAAGAACATATTTCGCATTGCTTGGATCCTTTTTAAATTGAGAAGTGAGCTGTCTGGCTGTAACTGTAGGTTTGTCTATTTCTTTTTGGAGTTGTATTAATTTTTGCTTTATGTATCACAAAACTTTGCTCTTAGGTTTATTAGCATTTGAATTATATCCTTCTGACAAACTGATCAGAAAAACTGATCATTATGAACAGACCTTATTTATCATAGAAACATTTCTCTTTTCTGCTACCTACTTCGTTGAATATTAATTTAATACCTCCTTCCTATTGTTAACATAAATTTTTTATTTTACATTTAACATGTTGGTGTCTCCTGAGAGCCGGGATTACAGGCATGTGCTACCATGCCTCAAGTATCTTTATATTTAATGTAGACTTCCTGTTTTTTCTTTTTTAAGACAGGGTCTCATTATGCAGTTCAGGTTGACTTTGTACATCAGACTGGCCTCGAACTCACAGTAATCCTCCTGCCTGAGCCTCTTGGGTGCTAGGAAATGTGGATTTCTTAGTCAGCAGTTAGATTTTGCTTTTTTTCTTATCTGAAATATTGGTCTTTAAATGGAGATTTGCATTTATTCTTTTGAGTTAGTGAGATGTCTTTTTTTAAATATTATTTTATCTTTGGCAGTTTACTAGCTATCTACATTATTGTATGATTTTAGTACTTCTTTTAGAATTTGTAGTAGAGTGGTAGTAGCTTATAATTTGCCTTTAAAAAATTACACTACTTCATGTGTAAGAACCATACAACTATATACTTGCATTTCCTCCCTCCTAGCTTTAGTGCTGCTGCTGTTGTCATACATTTCATTTCTACATATATTACAAACTGTATCCCGTATTGTTCTTGCTTTTGCTTCAGTTATTTGTAGCCTGCCTACTTTTTCCTTCCTTTTTTCTTTCCCTTTTCTTTTTTTCTTTCTTGTTGCTTGCTTGCTTCCTTCCTCTTTTTTCTTTCTTCCTTTTTTCTTTTCTTTCCTCTTTCTCCATCTGTCTCTGTCTCTGTCTGTTTGTCTGTATTTTTTTTCCTATGCTGGCAACCATACCCAGGGGGTACTTAAAGGAGAGTTGTTTATTTGTTTGTTTTTTGAGATAGGATTTCACTGTGTAGTTCAGGTTGGCCTTGGATTCACTGTGTAGCTCAGGCTGGCCTCCAATGATGATCTTCCTGCCTCAGCTTCCTGAGTGTTAGGATTACAAGTGTGGGCCACCATACCTGGCTAAGGAGATTTTAATAAGAAGAAACAATAATTATGTTTACTGTGTAATTATGTCTAGTGTTTTCCCACAGTACTTTTTTTTTTTTTTTTTTTTTTGGTACTAGGAATCGAACTCAGGACTTTGTACTTGCCAGGCAGGCTCTGTGCCACTGAGCTGCATCCCCAGCCATATCTAGTGTTTTTCATTCCTATGTAAAACTCTGGATTTTGATCTGGGTAGTATTCTTAAGTTTTTAATATGTCTAAAAGAGGGTGTTTTGGGGTAGAAATAGGTATGTAAATTTTTCTTCAAGTACTTAAATGTGTTATCTTGTTTTTTAGCTTGCATTGTTTCGTACGGGAAATCTGTCACCCATAGGGATGTGACATTTTCTCTTGCAGGTGTTGGCTTAGTTTTGGTTTTGGGTCTGGTTCTGAACATACTGGGGACAAAACCTAGGGCTTCATGGTAGGTACAATTTCTTGCCCTGAGCTACAGACCCAGCCCTTACTCATTGGTTTTAAGTAATTTGACTTGATATATTCTGGTGTAACTTTTTAATCTTTCTTCTGCTTATAACTTGTTGAGCTTCTGGAATTGGTGAATGTATTGTTTTATTAAATTACAAAAGCTTTTGACTGTTATTCCTGTTTTTTTCTTTTTCTACCTGCCTCTCCTCTGAGGATTCTCATTATAAATACACTAGGATGTGTAGAATTGTCCTATGACTCACTGATGCTAGGTTTATTTTTTTCCCTTTTTTTTTTTCCTTCCTGTTTTTAGGTATTTTTCATTGCTATGTCTTCAAGTTTCCTAGTTTCTCTTGTAGTATCTAATCTATTGATAATCTTATCCAGTGTACTTTTCACCTCAGATACTAATTTTAATAGCTACAGGTTAAACTGGCTTTCTTATATCCATGTCTTTAATGTATCTCACACTTTATTCTTGTCTTTCAATTTCAGAATATGGTTACCGTTTTTACATCTTTACCTCAATTTGTTGTTCTGTATTAGATCTGGATTATTTTTCATTGTTTGTTTTACTAATACTGATACCATCTCAGTGAGGGTGCTGGTAATTTTAAAGTATGGGTTCTAGTATACAAACTCATCAGGGACATGCTGGCAGTGTGAGGCCTAGCAATAAGGAAGTTTTTCTTACAATTGTGGTGACTTTTTTTTTTCTTCTCAGTAAGTAGAATTCAAGGCCAATACTCTGTGTCTTTTTTTTTTTCCTCTTTGCCCATTAATTTCCTTTAATCTTCAATACAGTGCTTCCAAAGGGTCCTGCTTTATTTCTATTTAAGTGCATCCCCTTTTCCCCAGTCACTGTTCCTTTCAGGCTGCCAGGTACCTTTCTTGTAGTCAGGAAAAGGGAAAGGAGAATTTGTAGTGTTTTGGGCTCCTAACTATGCCTCTTGCTTGCTTGATTTGTGATTTGTGTTTACTATTTGACATTTAATTAAACTTTTTCTCTCTGAGAGTAGTTTTGCTGGTACATCATTTAATAATTGTGTGCTCACCCTCCTTTTTTTTTTTTTTTCTTTCACTGAATTTCTTAGGCCTCCTCTCTGGCTTTCATTACTTACAGGCTTATAGAAATGGAACTGATGGGATATCTGTTAGAATTTAACTTATTTTCTTACTTAGAGGTAATTTGGAGATTGTATAGTAGCCCATATCTCTTAGTAATGCTAAAGATATGGATTGTGTGTGGTCTCTTTATTTATTGATTTTGTGGCTTTTCTGGGTAACTGTGCTGGTCACCATTTTCCTCCAGACCTGGAATTCACCCTTACATTACTTTTTAATATGGGTAAAAGGACAACTATTGTTTATTTTATTGTGGCTCCCCTCCAACAGCCAAAATAGGTGAATACTAAGTTCCTACCTCATTCCGGCTGTGCTGTTCTCTTCAGGTCTTTGATCAAGCCAAAGTGGAAGTTCCCCACTTTCCCTTCAACATTGTCCAGTTCTCTTTTGAGTCCTTTTCACCTGTCCTCACTGAGGAGATGAGTAAAAGGGTAAGTAGATGGGTTTTGCTAAACAGTTTATTTAATTTTTATAAAAAAAGGAATCGGGCATGTATGGTGTTTTATATTTAAACAGTATATCTTAGGCATCTTTTCATGTCACTATATAATTTCTCTTATTTTTTAAGCTTACATGCTATCCCACTATTTGGTTTACTTATTACTGATAGTATTATGCTTTACAAATTTTTCTGTTACAAATAATATTGCAGCAAATATCAGTGTATACAGATTCTTATGCATTTGGTAAGTTGAAAAATTTCCTGAGGGTAAAGTTATCCCATGTTTTAACTTATGGTTTCAATTCTCTTTCCATGCCTCCTCTTTATTATATTCTATTATTTTTCTTATAGATGAAGACTAAGTGGAGAGAGATGTCAACTGTCTATGCTGGGCCAGTTAGCAAAACTTGTAACTTCAAAGCTCTGAAGAAGCTATTGAAGAGCTTTGGCCCAATTCAGTCAATGTCTTTTGTTCTTGAGACTTATCAGGTAAGGAAGCTAGAAAATTCAGATTTTGATCTACTAGATTAGTGTTCGAAATTCAGATGACTTTTGACTTTTTATACATAATTAGTGAAGTAAACTTCACTGTCTCTACCTCTGAGAGGAGCAGTTGTTGACCCATAAGAATGTATAAGAGGGGCTGGGGATTTAGCTCAGTGGCTTAAGTGCCTGCCTGGCAAGTGCAAGGTTGTGAGTTCAATCCCCAGTGCCAAAAAAAAAAAGAATGTATAAGAGATGATAAAAATATATATTACAGTAAGACACATTGCCATTAATCCCTTTGAAATACTCTTCATTGCTTCAAACACACTTATCCCATTGTCTTGCCACTTTCTGAAGTAGTTTTGTGTCTTTAGTTGTGCTGTTGTGGCTGCCTCTCACTGTCCTGAATCAGTTCAAAACGTTTATTTTCATGACCATATGGAGAAGAGCCAGAAGTCACACAGTGTCATATCCATTGAATAAGGTAGATAAGAATACAGCATAATATTTTCACAAGCCTACCTTTCTGTTGATGGCACTTGACAGCAGCATTCATTGTACTTTTGATTATATTTTGTAAAAACACACAAGAGGACTTCCAGAGCTGCTTCAGAAAGTGGCAAGAATGGTGGGATTACTGTGTTTGAAGCAAAGGGGGAATATTTTAAGAGAGATTAATGACACTGTATCTTTTATTATAACTGATTTTAAAAATGTAAACATTTACTATATTTTTCAATCACACCTTATATACTTAGGAAGGCTTGATCTTCTATTTTTATGTGCACATTTTTTTATTTGTTTTGAGAATTGAGAAATCTACCAGTTTTCAGAGATTGACACTAACATTCTTAAATTCATGTAGATCAGATCAAAAATATATCTGCTGGTGGAATGTAGCCTGTAGGCCTTCTGATTGTGATACCAGCTTCAAATGATAAAATACAGTGACAAACTTAATTCTTTTCACTATGCTGGTTGCAAACTGGATTGCACATGAACTGAATTTCTCCATAAGGTCAATGATGAGTTTCCCCATGTGGGTTTTTCCCAGTCAGTGTGGAACTGGACAGCACCTCCCTTCAGCACTAACTTCCACGTTCTTCTGGGAGATCCAAAAGTTGAACCTCCCACTTTTTGCATGCACACCAACACTCCCCCAATCAGCTGTCAATATGTCATTCTGCCTGCCCCTTCAACTCCACCCCCTGTCAAAACCAAATGAAAACCCAAGGTTTTGTCTCCCCTCAAAGGGTGCTTGAGTCTCTTTGGCAGCCCTCCCGAACCCTCAATAAAGGCCTCTTTTCTTTCTGTCTGTCTTTTCTCTCCTTTTGCGTCTGTCTTGCATCAGAGGACCAGTCAACACTGAATATAACCATTGAATCTACAGTCAGTGAAGACCAAGGTTGATATCCAGAGTGATGATACTATAAGCACATACAGAGACATTGAGAAAATCATCAAAAAAATTATGAGTATAACAAAATATGTATAGAACAATACACAATAACTAATAATAAAGCTCAGAGAGAGGATAAAGGTAGCTGAGGGGAGTTAGGCAGACTTTACTGTAAATTTTTGTACCTTTAGAACTTATAATTAGGCAACTATTAGATTGGTGCATTAATAGCTATTAAAATGAAGCAAAAACATAAAAACTTCCAATGTGATCTAAGTGCAGAATCCCAGATATTTAAAAATGTACTTTCCCCAAATCTAATGTCTTTCCTCTGACTAAAATTAGAAAGGTGATTGCTGAGAAGATGGACTATGGGATGAGAAGGTGGTTGCAAGGCACTGTAACCTCTTTTTATAAAAAGTCATTCTATTGGCACATACACACGTGTGTATTATATATAACAATGTATATTACCCTTTTTGCCATTTTCAATGCATTTAAATACATTATATTGTATAACCATCACTACCATACATCAGGTTTTTCATTATCCCAAACTGAGACTCCCCATTAAACAGTACCTCCATATTGCCTCTTTTCCCCCTCAGCTCCTTGATACTTTCTGGCATTATGAATTTGAAAGCTGTGTGTAGTTCATATAAATGGGATCAAACAGGGTTTGCCTTTTTGTGTCTGGCTTCACTTTGTGTAAATCTTCATTGTTCATCCATGTTTTAGCCTGGATCGTAATTCTGTTCCATTTTATGTGTATGCAACATTTTGTTTATGCATTCTTCCATTAGTGGACATTTGGGTTGTTTCTACCTTTTGCCTATTGTAAATCATGCTGCTTTGAATATGTATGTATAATGTGTTCCAGTTTTCAAGACTTTGCATCTACATAGAAGTAAAACTGATGCATCAAAAATAATTGTTTAGGTTTCTGAGGAAGTACCATACTATTTTGCGTAACGTCTACATCATTTTACATTTCCATAAGCAAATAATAAGGATTCTAATGTCTTCACATCCAACCAATACTTTTTGTCTTTTCTTTTATGATGCCATCCTAGTAAATTTTGATTTGCATTTTCCTGTAATTAGTGATATTAAGCATCAGTGGCCATTTTATCTTCTTTTGGAGAAATCATTTGGGTTTTATATTATTATCATTATTATTATTATTACTATTTTGTCTTTTTGAGATAAGGTCTTGCTATGCAGTTCAGGCTGGCTTTGAGCACACTTTGTAACTCAGTTGGTCTCGAACTCACAACAGTCCTTCTGCCTCAGCCTCCCAAGTGCTGGGATTACAGGTGTGCACCACTGTGTCCAGCTCCTGGGTTTTATATTATTGAGTTATAGGAATTCTCTATAAATTTTAGATATTAAGCCCTTCTCAGGGCTGGGGATTTAGCTCAGTGGTTTAAGCGCCTGCCTGGCAAGCACGAGGTCATGAGTTCGATCCCCAGTACCAAAAAATAAAAAAAAAAAAGCCCTTCTCAGACATCTGATTTCCTCCCATTCTGTAGGTTGCCTTTTGGTGCTCTTTGACACATACAAGTTTTATGGCCTTTTGGTGAAGGCCAGTTGGTTCATAATTTCTTTTGTTGCCTGCCTTTGGTATCATCTTCAAGAAGTCATTGCCAGAAGCAGTGTTATAAAGCTTTCCTGTGTGAGTGTTTTTGTCTTCATAATGATGCTGTGGGTCAGATAATCGCAAAGATTTAGCTACTCTGAGTTATTAAACTGAAATTCGTACCTTTTAAAGATGTGGCCTAGCCAGTGGAAGAACTTAAGCCCACCAAGTTTGTAGGAGAGTTGCCCATTTGAAATTAAGCTAATAGGACAGATGAAAATCTCTGTCTGTGACTTACATAATGACTTTAGTGGATTAAATAAATACTATGAAAAGCAAATTGGATATTGAAGAATTTGTTTAATGCTTTCCTCACATCACTCAGGACAATGAACCTTGATTTTGAGTGACAAATAAAGGTTAGTTTCTGAATCTTGATGATTCTACTTAAAGTTTACTTTGGTAGTCAATATTTAGCCCAGCATAATGGCTCTGGCCCCTGTAATTTGGGTTCCTCAGCTGGAAAGCAACAGTGAGGAAATTTTGATCTTTCTGCAGCTTCATCTCTGTGTACAGTATGAAGTCCTAGAAGCTGCTCAGCTGGCCATAGAGTCCTTGAATGGTGTTATGGTGGAAGGTATCTATGTCAAGGTAAGATGGTCAGAGAAAGCTGAAAGTAGCCTCTTTCAGTCAGACCTGGCCTAGCACACCCTGTATCTACTACAGCCCAACACATACAGGAAACACACTAGTAAGGTCCAGACCTATAAGACTTTCTGTTATGGAATGTCTGACATTCTCTTAACAATGACATAAGACTTTCAATTTTTGTTATAAACACCCTGAGCTAGATTGAGTTTTTAAATTCCTTATTACTATATATACCCTCCATTGGTTTATTCTGGTTGGTCAGCTTTCAGAGGGATCATATGGCTTCATTTGAATTTTTTTTGGCAAGTAAGCAGAACTTCCTTAGAGGTGGGAGGCAGAAAACAGAAGAGAATATATTTACATGAAAATATTTTTATACTTTTAAGTTTCTAACTATAGTTCTCTGAGGCAGTTACCATTAGCTTTTTCACATATTAGGAAGCTGCAAAAGTTACTAATGTACACAGCCCTGAGATTGAAAGTGTTGCCTTTCTACCACTGACATCACTTTTCCTTGGTTAGGTGCGGAGGCCTGTGACAGAGCTTACCCTTGATTGTGACATACTGGTGAATGAGCTGGCACGAGATTCTGAAAACCGAGATACTATTTATCTGTCTGGAGTGAGTGAAGCCTTCAAAGAACACATGTTCCAGCAGTGTGACCACTTCCCAGGCCTAGAAGCTGTGATCCTGCCTAAAGAAAGTGGAAAGCAGAAAAAATACTGTTTCCTGAGTAAGACTGCCACCCAGTGTGTCCTTGCAGGAGGAGCTTGGGGATGGTGGTAACAGAGGTCAGAGAAGGGAAAGGTTCACCAAATAAGCTCTCCTACACACACAGTGGATGAGGACAGGAACCCCTTATTATGGTCCTTCCCCTAGAGCCCTCGCGAGGTTCTAGCTTGTATGGTATCACTTTTCTTGGCCCTTAATAACAGAAGATGAGTATATATTCTTATTTTCAGAATTCAAAACTTCTGGCAGTGCCCAGAGGGCCCTCAGCATTCTCACAGGCAAGGACTGGAAGCTGAAAGGCAGGGGAGCCCTAACCCCCAGGCACCTCCATGAATGGCTCAGGGACTTCTCATCTGAATCAAGACGACCTCCAGGGCTTCGAATAACACCTCTTCCTTCAGATCAGCAGGCCTTGCAGGTGTGTGTTGAGTGAATGAATGATTTTTCTGATTAGAGTGGGAACGTTGCTGCCCATGGTTTGCTGTCTCTGGCTGCTAGACTTGGGTTTCTGGAGATTAGTCAAGAGTTCTGCTCAGTGATATGTGATCTTTCAGTCACTTTTTTCTGCCCAGTCACTAGTCCTACCTTCTTCTAGCCCTCTACACATTATTTTCTTCCAGCTCTCTGATACTTCTACCTGCTTCACACTTGCTAAAATCTGGTTTTTATTCTGCAAGACAGCTGCCAATGGACTTTCGAGGACTAAGGTGGGAAAATGGAGAGCTTAACAAGTCTTAGTTGATCTAATTTAGGTTTCCCAAAGTGGCACATACACAGGATAAATTTTGGTTTTCATAGATGGGCTTTTTTGGTTTTGTTTTCACTTTTATAGTTATTGACTTGTTTTTCTAATAGTCTACTAGAAAAATACTCAGACAAGTTTCAGAAGAAATTGCCTCAGTTTAAAGGAAAAAATTAGAGGCAGACACGAATAGAGATAAGATAACTAAATCTTGGAAAACCCTGTCCTAATCTCCCATGGTTAGCAGATGAAAAACAATGGTATGAGCTGATGAGTTTCTCATCCATCATCACAGAGACACTTAGTGCCTCATTAGTAATGTGGTTTCCCTATCTTGGGGCCCTGGAAGACCCATCTGATGGAAAAGACAGCAGTCATCCTCCTCTGAGGAGGTCCTAAATCCCCCTGGAGGCTTACAGTGTGATCTAGTTTCAATGGAACAT
This sequence comes from Dolichotis patagonum, assembly GCA_004027295.1. Classification (NCBI taxonomy): domain Eukaryota; kingdom Metazoa; phylum Chordata; class Mammalia; order Rodentia; family Caviidae; genus Dolichotis; species Dolichotis patagonum. Next base: position 101,863 of record PVJX010002576.1, on the reverse strand, counting down.
TTGTACAGAACCTTTACTGAGACTCTCAAGGCCTTAGAGCCTGAGAGAATGTTGCAACCCTTCCAAATGTGAACAGAGAATGTCTTGTTAAGTGTTGACTTGTTCCTTTAATTCTAGACTCTGAAGACGGACCATCCAAAGGTAGCAGCTTGGCACTGGGGCCAGAAGATTGGAAAGCTCTACCACAATATGGACCCAGGTACCCTCTGCCTCATCCTGCTTCCAGGATCCAAGAGGTAAGGCTGTTGCTCATGATGCTGGCCCTTGGATTTAAGCTGTTGTTGGACAAAAGCCTTTTGTTAATGTCCAGGCACACAATAAGGACTTACACACAAGTCATCTCTTAATTCTTAAATCTCTTAGTTCTGAGAGATAGGAATTATATTCCTATTTTACATTTACATGCTCTTACATCATTACACTTATTGATCCCTCAAGGAGACAGTTAATGCCAGATTAAAAACCAGAGGACTTAAATTCTCCCAGTCTCCCTGGGGTAAGAAGTAGCTGGTTAACCTCACTTGAGAAGAGGAGGCCCAGGCTTATGCATGATCAGGGTGTTCCTCTTGGTATCAGGAATTTGTTGGCTCCCTTCCCCTTACCTCATAGTGCCTGTTTACTTTAAAGGCATGTCCTGCCTATTCTAAGCCTAAGGATTACTGAAGTAGGACTCTTGGTCTAATTCCAGCTTCCTTTACCTATCTATCAAGTAGTTGAGAAATTTTCCCATTATAGGCTTCTAAAATGAGAGATTTGGAGTAATTTTTGAATCCTTTTAATAGTAATCCCCACCATCACCACCACTACTTTTTTTTTTTTTTTTTTGAGACAGAGCCTCACTATGTAGTTCAGGCTGGCCTTGGGCTATGTATGTCAAAATCCACCAAAAAAAAAAAAAGTTAAAATGGGTAGAAGAATGAGTGAGTACATAGGTTAGAGCAAAAACAGAAAGGACAGTATCCTTTTAGAGCAGTTTGAGAAACACTGGGCTAAGAACAAAACAAAACAAAAAAAAATCAATAATTCTGACATTCTGGGAGATGGCAGACTGCAAATAGCAGTTTGAATACTGCAGGCCTTGAAGTCTGGATCACAAATTCATTTCCTGCCATAAAGTCCTTGTAATGTGCACTTGAAGGTCACTGGTGAGATGGTATACCTAGGGGGTAGCTTGAAATACTGCTTTCTCTGAGAAGCAGAAATAAGTATTAGATATTTGTATTGTGGGGGGAACTCTCAGATCAATACACTTTGAATAGTTTTATAGGTAAGCTAACAATTAAAAAGTGAAAACAAGTAAAATCTGACCAAAAGTTGCTAATACAGCTTTTTGTTTAAGAGCAGATGCCCTGCCCTAGGGGGACAGAGAGACAACTTGCCATTAGGTAGCTTGTTTGGGCCAGTGTGTGTGGAAGAAGGGGTAGCATAGGGGATTAATCTTCATGTTCTCAGGCAGAATGTTTACATTGCAGTTACTGTTTTGTAGATAAACTAAAGAGGGCCAAAGTATTCTCCTTGTAGAAATAGTATCCATATTCCACAGAGGGTAAAGTCTTGGGAGAAGGAGTACCCCAGGGGTCAGGGAGCAAAAAAGGCTTAGGTTCTGACTGAGGCAAAGATTCTGACAAAAGTTTGACAACTCAGGAGAGTAAGACTCTTTAGAAGCAACACATTGTCTAGTGAGGAGACCCAAGTTACTCCTTTCTTTTAAAAGTCACACTGTGAAAAAAACAAGAAAAGTTAAGAGAAAAAAAAGTCTGTGATTTCTGCAGCCATATTGATTAAACCTAGTAGCAGCATGCATTTCCCTGTCAGCTTACTGTTGCTGACTTCTCTGGGCCTTGTCTGGAGCTTCTCCATTAAGCTAGGGGACACTTGGGAAGTCAACTGCTCAGGAAGAAAGCTATGTAGAGTCAACAATTTTCCTCAGCTTGGGCCCTGGACTCAGCTCTTTATCCTTACATTTCTGGTAGCTGCTGAACTTAAGATTGGAAGTAGTGATAGTCATTAATCTATCAAACCCTTACTAAACAGCAAATAACGTACAGCTAGCAAGTACATAGTCAGAATTTGAACCTTGATGATCTTCCTGACTCCAGAGCCACTCTTTTGCCCTTAGAATTCCACTTTTCCAACTCCAAAGACTGGTACTTACTAGCTTAAGGTCAGACATAGGTATATACAGTCTGTGTGTTTTCCTATTTCTGCTTATTCCTTTAAACAACTGCATGAATATTTATGAAAATGTTCAGGGAACTAGGAAGTATTGGATGATTCCTAAATTCTAAGTAATGTGCCGGGTGTTTTACAACATAATTATTAAATAATGTTTTATAGTTTTTCAAGTAGTATTGGCACATTGTAGGTGCTACAAGTGTTTAATGAACAAAAGACTAAGACTTAACAGCAATTTATAAGGGCTCTCAGGACACAGTTCCATTATTGATATCCTAGTTCTATCACTATACAGCTGTGTGACTGAAGCACACCATATAATATCTCTAAAGTTGTTTATTTAAAATGGAGATAGCTAATGTAATGTTCTTACATTGTTAAGGTGTTTTGAAGATTACTTGAAAACAAATGCTTATTACAGTCCTTGGTATATAATAAGAACTCAGTGTATGTTCACTGTTATTGTATGTAGTTCTCATGAAAAGCTTTGTGGAATAGTAATAATAGAGTTTCATAGTTGAGAAATGAGGCTTGGTTCACATGTGCCTTGTATCTCTTAGGTAGCAGGGGTAGGACTCGAATCAGGCCTCTGAGACTGGTCTGTTCTTTCCATTGAGCCATTCTTACCAGGCAGCATTCCATAAACCTGCCTGCGTCTTGCTCTGTGTTATACACACCCCACGCTCAAATACTTACCTCCTATAGCCAAGGAATTTATAACCATTCATTCACCCGTATGGATGAAAACCTGTCTACATTCCTCATTTATTGCAGCAGCATTTATGGATCACTCCCTGGCCTAGGACTGATGGCTATAAAAGATGAAGAGGGATGCACCGCCTCAGGCATGGGGATGTGAGTCTGCCCATCGCTTTCCACGTGTCATTTCTTAACTTTCACGGAAGCTGCCAAGCCTCTTCATCCATCAGCTTCTGTGGAAATGTGGTGTATCAGCTAAAGGAATCATTTGTATGCCATGGACAAATTTTCATTATGTGCCTAAAATTCAAGCATTCTTCATCTTAAGGGAAGAAAACAATTCTATTTTCTTTTTGTAAGTTTATACACATACTCCCATGAAATGCTACATCTGATAAGGAAGTCAGGAAGAATGACTTGTGTGGAGAAAACCACCAAATAAGCAGTTTGTCAAAGTCGTAATAAATGTTTGAATAAAGCAAATTTCTGTAAGACAAATTGTTTTCTCATTGGCAGCTGTCATAAAATTGAAGGGGGGGGGATAGACTGAACTGAAAATCTGGAAGTTCACGAGTGAAAGACTTCTTTTTAGCTTTTTACTAACCCTGGAAACCTTCCCCATTCAGTGTTCAGGAATCCCTCCTTCCTCAGAATGTGGCTGCAGTGCCACCCTCTACCAGTAGGTGCCTCCATCACACCAGCTGCACCCCAGGGAACTGGAAACTGAACTCACTAAAAACCAGTGCTGTGCCTTTTAACCAGCTAACTGGTAAACGTTCTGTTGGAAAGGGTACAGAGCACAGGAGTACAATTCCAAAACTGACAGAGATGTAGAGAAGTTAACTGTCCTCCAAAAAGGCAAACTAATCTGTCATGTATATATATATCAAAAACCTAGCTCCATAATCAGACCCTGCAATCTCCAGAATAATTCACACAAAAACACATGCAGAGGTATCAGAGCTTACAGTGGAATTCTAGGTAGCTGTTTTTAAATGTGTGTGTGCACATACATGTGTCCAAATGCCTAACAGTGAATTCAAGTTTACTTATTGTTGACTTGAACTCCTTAGCATTTCTGTTCTTGGGGTAATAATCCTAGGATTATTGTGTTGATAAATGAAATTATGCATTCATGATATATATAATGAATATATATATATATTTCATTCATATATATATATAATGAATATATATATATTTCATTCATATATATATATATATGTAATTTGTTGTATGAAGTATGGAAGACTACAAAAAGAGATGTATAGTTTGAGTCTGATTCTATAGGAAAAATTTAACAAAGCTATTCTTAGGTTCGGAACTAAACCTAGAACCCTGTTTCCCAAAATGTTAACAGTACTTTTCTCTGGCTAGTGTGACTGGCAAAATAGGTTTTGCCAAATATTTTTCTGTATGAAAGCTGGACTTAAAAGTTGCATATGTTGCTTTCATTATTTAAAAAACACAGTCTACTTAAAATTGGCCATTTGGGGATGTGTAATCCTTTAAATGTAACACAGTTCTGATCCTAAATGGATCTAACACGGAAGAACTTGATTTGCGATTAGGACATTGCTACTTGGGGCCCCACTGTCAGAGTATAGTTTTCTGCCAGCTTCAGCTGCAAGGCCCTGAGAACAACTTGACATTGACAGTGTTGTTGGATTCCTTCCTGCCCAGCTGAGTCTCAGAGCTGTGGCAGTTTTCGTTAATATATGTACCTCTTGAGGCTCTTGTCCCAAGAGACAAAGTGCCTATGTTGGATATGAGAAGGCCTGGACTGGAGCTTCAGCCTTGCTCCTGGGTATTCTTGGGCAAGTTAGTTAACCTTATCTTCTGTATAAATTTCTATTTCCACAACTGTTATAAAATGAAGAAATGCCTTTTACTAACTTGGAGAACTCAATGATCTTACTTTGTGGAAACTGACAGAATAGTGGGCTATGTGTGAGTTATTTTCCTTGTCAGAGCCTTTTGCTTCATCTCTAAATGTGGCAAAATTTGTACCTGATTCGTAAGGTTATCATAAGGATTAAATTAGGGAAAACTCAGAACAAGCACTCGATAAGTAAGAGGTAAAGTTTTAAGGATCATCACTAAAGTACAGGAGCAGGTTAGGGCTCCCAAAATTTAGGGCACTCCCCTCACTCCCAAAACTAGCCAAGACCCCTTTCTGAATGGGTGGAGCAGGAGGTTTCCCTTGGGCTCCAACTCCAGAACCCTGTAGACCTGAACCAGAAGGCCTCTGAGACCTCAGTCTGCACACACTGTTCTTTCAGTCAATGCTCCCACCTTTTGGAAGCCAAAGCTGCCAACTTGGCCTCTTGCAAAACACACATTCCATTCATAAGTGCGTTTGTGCATTTTTCCTCCCACACCCTTCTAGGCAGCCAATGCAGAGCTGCCAAGGCAGCTGCTGGAGAAGTGTCTGGTTTAATGGGGAAAAGGCAACTCTTAAAGAGTTTTTACAGAACTCTTGATTCAGGCTTTGAACGAATTACTGCCATTTTCTGGCCTCCCTGACAATCAGTAATAGGACAGTCAGCCATGTTCATGTTCCTTTGTTGCCTTTTTTGTAATAATCTCTTCCATACAAATAGGTTCAACCAATAAATGGAAATTTGAGAAATCCAGAAAAATTAAAATTACATCTAATCCTGCCAAGTCAATGTCAATATTTTGTAAGTTCCTATCAAACTTATTCCCATCATTACTCAAAAACAGAGTTTTAAACAGGTCTCACGTTTCTAAAACACAGTTCTATTGTTGACACAAGTTCCCAAATGCTGTTGCCAGCTATACCCTTGCATATACATATTTGGCAGTTATTACTCTTAAAGTTTCTCAAATTATTGGATTAAACAGTATTAACATTTACATTCCTTTATTTCCAGAAAGGTTTTTGCTGTTGGCCAGCATCAGTTTAATCTCTGCAACTTGATAGGTTAAAAACATTTTTTTCATTATAGATCTGATTCCTGTTTATTTGACTGCTCTTTACACTAGCATCCAACTTTTTTTTCCAGGAGCTTTTTGGCCAGTTCCTTTTTTCTTCAGTGAGTTGTCTATATTCTTTGCCCATTTTTTGGTTTGAAAACCAAGTACTTTCCCATACTGAATTTTTAAGACCTACTTATGGATCAAGAATTCAACTGTTGCAAAAACATTTCTGGTTTGCACTACGTTTATTTTTATTTATTTTTGAGATGGGGTCTTAGTTTACAATGTAGGCTGGCCTTGAACTCACCACAATCCTGCCTCAGCCTCCTTAATTCAAGTGCTGGGATTACAGGCGTGCACCATAAATTAAACTTATTCTTTTGTGATTTCTTCTGCTTGCTTTTATGTTTAGAGTCCTAACCCATCTAAATGTTTACCTACTGGCAAATTCATATACAGTACTTATCATGATTTTTTTTCTTACAGTTACACCCACATTTTTGGAACTTAGGTTGGCACATAGTGACTCTTCCCAAATATTCTTTTACCCAATTGCCTATCGTTATTTACCCAACAGAGGAGGATGCCTCCTTTTTTAAGTCCATGTATGTGCTAGAGCTGGTACCTGTTTTTCTGTCCACTCTCGTAGCTATTTTAATATACTAGCAGTGGCTCATGAGTCCCCATCAAGATGGATACAACACACCAAGAGTTAAGCTTTGCTGCTGACTGCTTTACTACTATATTCCATTAGGACCTCCTCAGCACCCCTAAGCAGACACTGAAAAGGGTTAGAACATTAAAGAATGCAAAACCCAAAGCTTTCAGCTTTCACTAGACAGGATATCCTCAGAAGTCCAAGGAAAGAAGAAAGTTAGGATAGCTTTCCTAACCCTTCTCAGATTACCCTTTTATAGTCTGAATCTAAAAGTAGAGCTGCAGGGTTGATTTCCAGATGATTATTTAACCTAAACATTTGCTTTGGTAACTTGATTTGGCAGGAGGCTAGGGCTAACTCTACTAGACCTGCCAGACTACTTGCTGTATACTGTCGGCAGAAAGTCTATTCCACATGCATGCAGTTAAGCACACCTGTCAACTGTGTGAAAGTTACTTGCCTCTCATCTAACTGAAAATTGAAAAGTAAATTTTAGACACTATAGTAATACCTTGAATAGCTTCCGGCTTTACACAAGCACCCAAAGCTTTACCTTCCACTTTGTTGTTTTCCAAATCTGTATGGCCCTGGCAGAACTTGGTAACTCAGAAGGGCCAACGCACAAGCTTCAGGGCCAATGGGAAGTAGTTCTGCAGACCTGCTTTTTAAGAGAAGAAAGTTACCTGTTACCCCTGCATATTCTGGTTCTTAGAAAAAAAAACTGAGGAAACCTCAGAAACTTCTTAGCTAGGAATATATTCATGACTCCTAAAACTTTTGTAACCAAAGAGAAAAAGAACATCTAACCCTTACCATTGTATTTATTTTTAGGAGACAGTAGTGTGAAGTTGGGACTCTTGGGGGAGGCCATAAGCCTTCCATGAAAGCAATGACTGAGGTGGCTGGTCAGTAGTTTTCCTGGAAGTAAACAATAGCTAGACAGGACACAGTGGAAGGAAGCTAAGGATTCTACATGGTTCACCAGGTCAGAACCTTCTAGAATGTAAGATGGGGCCTTGGGGATCATGTTCAGCTCTCTCACTTTGGCACAGAGGGAAGCTGAACCCCTAGGAGAGTAGTGATGTGAAATATCACTTGTAACCATGCTATTCCCCTCCCATTCTCTGGATTCCCCACATGACTAACCTGATACCCTTTTAGACAGCATTTCCATGTCTTGCGTACTTTATATAAAGACTTTCTTTTAAATCTAAACACAATGGAAAGATTTCTTCACTTTACATATGAGTAAAACAGAAGATCACCAACTTGGTGATGGTCACACGGCAGTGGCACCAACAGGTGAAGACACATCAGGTTGTCTCCTCTGCCTTAATCACTGCAAACTGGAAATCTAGGGGCCATGTACCTGACAGTGCTCAGATTCACTTTTTCAATTATTAAAATTACTTAGGTAGTGGCCTGTAAGGACTCATATGCTGTTTGCCTATAAGTACAGGGGCCCCAACGGCCACTCACTTGAGTTTGTTATATGGGAGGACAAATATACCCGTGTTTGGAGCCTGGAGATTTTGTGCTGTCTGGATTATTTTCCTGAGCATAAGAATTGTGTGTCTATATTGTTATGCTAGAAGAAACCCTAAGTGGATGAATCCTGTCCCAGAATAAAGTCATTTTTCTTTTTGCAGAAATATCAATAGTCAGGTAAACAAATTTATTAAATCCAACAGCAGGTAATCTTCCAAATAAAAAAAGACATCAGAAGAAAAAAATGCAGACATCAAAGACATGTAACAAGTTAATAAAAATATTCAAGGGGCCATTTGAAGAGTGCAACAGTGCAGCGAATACAAACCAAAATAATAACTTTTGTCAAGTTTGTACAATCTCATGAAACAGACACACTGATCACAAACTAAGAGGGATCCACAAAGGTGGAGGGTCACATGAGCAGTGGACTCATCACCTCAGCGGCTTAAGGCAGGATATATGCAGGACCAATCCATCCAAGCCCCATTTGCCTATTGCTTCAAATTCCCTCTTTAAAACCTAGACTCATATTCATTAGTGCAACAGGTAAGAGCAGTTAACCACAGATTAAGGGCTGGGAACCAAGGTCAAAGGGAAGACATTTCTTCCAGAGTAAATGTATCTGTTGGTGGGGAGGGGGCAGCAGCTGCTGAATGGCTTCCTTTGGCAATATCCAAGATTTGAAAGCAGCAGGAAAGGATGCTATGTGGTGAAAGTAGGTACCTATGAGAGCAGGCTGGCTTTCAAAGAAGAAAGGGAAAATGTGAGAAGCACAACTTGATGTTTCCTCAAAGCTATTCCAACCCTCCTGACTTCTGCAAACAGTACTAAAGCATCAGTTTACTTTTTCTTTTAAAAAAGGGGGAAATCTTGCCAATCTTGACAGACATATAGTCCCAATTCAAGGCCAGAAATGCTGTAATTAAGCCTACCAGAGGAATAAACTCTAAAGGGGGCATGGTGGGATTCCCCTCTATATGACTCAGAAAAGAGGCTGGGAGTAGGAGTAGGATCAGTGTCATGTTCTCAGATGAGTCCCAATGAACATATTCCAATAACTTTATAGTCCTTGCAGCCATTTAAACAAACACTGCCAGAGTTCTCCAAGGAAGACCTTTGTCAGTTACCAAGATGTTCAAATTCAAGTCTACCAAGGAAGACCTTTGTCAGTTACCAAGATATTCAAGTCATTAAACAAATACAACAGACACAAGAAAAGCAGCAAAGCAAGCAACTAAAGGGGGAAAACAATACAAAGTAACCACAAACCCTAACAGCAGCTTTCTCCAGTCCTTATTGTTCTAGTTCAGTCTACTTTTAGGCTCTGCTGCGCTGAAGATCCTATGAAATGCAGCAAACCAAACAGTCCCAAATATAGATTTTGTAAACTTTTAGACCTTTTTATCCGAGTAACTTCCCACCATTGTTTAGTACAATTTGGCATTAATACACAGTGTATGAGGCTATCAAGTGAACTATGGGGGTTCCAACACCCTACAGCCTCCAGACCTGAGGACTAAATTTTGGTGCCAGCCCTGGGCCATCAATACTGTTTCAGACTAATACTGTGTGCCTTAATGCTCTCTTCCTTCCTTCACAAGGACTCATCTTTGAGAAGTTCAACATGTTCCTGCCAGCTTGAACCACTGGTGGTATATGTGTGACAGTCTCATTGGTTTTATCAGCCACCCAATGGGACAGTCATGCATGTGTGGCCCAGTCATAAACATGTTAATATTGAAAACACTGCTTCACACATTTCAAGTGTATTTCTCTGGACCTGTAAGTTTGGTTGAAATTTGAAGCTTTAGCCAGCTCTATCTAGAGGTTTTCTTCCCTTATCAGAAGATACACAAGTGGGCACATTTGGCAGGATGAGGGCAGAGCTACAGAGGCAACCAACTAAAGCATAACAAAGTGTCATTACAAGAGATAAGGTTAAGAATGATACATTCAAATTTGGCAAAGATGGGGAGCGATTCAATGAAGCAATACATCTCATACCAGCTTGCTAATTAACTGCTTAAAAAAAAAATCACACCTCACAAAGCCATTTGTCACAACTAAGTAATCTCGCAACACATACTCACTCAGCTTGTTAGAGGCACTCTGTGATGCTGCAGGTGTTCACATCCTGCCCCTCTCCACATATCACTCAGGTAGCAAATTGCTAATGTGAGAGGTGGGCTGGCTTACCAGAGGGGCAAGCATTTGGCCTCCTCCACAGAATTTCTGCTCGTTCACCTTTTAAGCAGTAAACCCATTTCAAGGCTGAGAGGAACAGAAGCGTTTCATTTCTGAGAAGTGTAAGTACAAACCCTATACACATCCCACCTTGGATCTAATTGCAGAAAAACTGCATTTCTGTGGTTATGAACGAGTCAAGCACTGGCCCCGAGTTACTGCAGTTTGAGATCCCTGCTTAGTATCAGGCCCTCAAACGTGGAAGTAAGTTCCTGTCTGACTGCTTTTTCTGGCTTCTCAACAAATGGATCATTTTTAAAAAGTAACCAAAAATAATTTCTGAATGGCTCTTTTAAGAGTGGAGAAGCCAAGCAGTTAAAAACAAAATCCAGTAACAAAATGCACTCATTCTTAATAAATTTGATGCATGGAGTACGAACTTATAGGCTGGAGAAAGAATTTATTTCAAATTTTTGAGGTCCTCAGTGGCCTCTTTTTGTGTACTTTTTCATGTAACCTCTACTCATTCCAGAATTGGGAAAACCTGGGAGTTACAAACTGGATGGATGACAGGTGGTATCTTAAAGAACTCTGTGTGGGGACCCACCCATAGATGAACCCATAGAACTTGTGGGGCCCTGGTCTAATTTAGAAAAAAACAAGACTATTGTGACTGATTTTAAAGTTACTCAACTGCCCAGCTAGAAGGAACAACTGACAGGTTTAAAATTAACAACAAAAGTCAAATTCCAGATATGTTCCCCATGTCAATATGAGTTTTAGAAAAACTATGACAATATCCTTAAATAATAATCTTTGTAAAGATGGGAGCCCAGAACTGTAAGGCTTCTGATAGAGGGACTCGACATGCAAGAGTATAAACAGTTACAAATTTTTATTTAAAAGATTCCCTTTTTAATCTGTTCCAAAGTATTGGAAGCTGAACTGTACAAGCTCCTGCCACCCACCCCCTCCAGTAGTTTTTTTTGACGATATATATAGAGACATATATATATATATATCGATATATATATGTCTCTATATACATCTTAAAATGGAAAAATAACAAGTGGACTTGCTATGGAACCAGATAGGATGAGAATCAGCTCCTCAGGCCCCGGTGGCAGTTTGGCCAAAGCTGGCCTGGCAGGGCAAGTGCGTGGAGGAGTCTGAGGAACTGGGCCCCTTTCCTGTGAGGAAAGGGCTGGGCAAATTCATATTCTTTTATAGTGAAAAACGGTCCAAATTCAGATATGAAAGCCTCCATTATGATGTTCACTGGAACTCTTCTTATACTTTATATATTGAAGGCAGCTCCCTCTTTTATGGCCAGTTTTAGCAGGCAAAGAAACAAAGGAATATAGATACATATATGTGTGTATACATATATATTTTATATAGGTAAAATATATACATATTTTATATATGTATATATACATATCTGGGGGGAGGGAAAGGACAAAGAGAGTCATGTAAACCTAAACAGTCATCACATTACCCCAAATGAGCCTGACGCTAACAAAGAGATAATAAATAACTCCTAGGGGTTAAGTGACAACATGGGTGCAGCAAGAAGGGAAAGGGCACACATTTACTATTAAATACACTTTGATATTTGTGCGGCAGAGTCCAGGATTCTGCACTTGCCAGACAAGTAAGCTGATGATAGTCAAAGAAAAAGAAATTAAAAAAAAAATTCAAGCAGAGCTCCATACCACAGTTTTCTTTCAAGTCAGCTGGTTGGCCGGCAGTGTTTTCAGACCACCAGGAACAGAAACTTTGGCTCCAAGGCAAATGAAAAAAGAAAGTATTTCCACTTAAAACATGAAAATACAGAAACTTCATCAAAGAAAGAAAAATATCAAAGACGTCTACTTCCAGCAAAACTGAGGTAGCACTGCTTTCTCTGCATTCAATGCTTAAGTGGTTCTCAGTACAATGTATTATAAAAAAACAAAACTGCTCACTTGACTGACAGGTGCAGCATGTTGATGGATAAACTCAACATGAAATGCAATAGGTCAAAGAAGAAATGAGCAATAAGTGAGGGAAATAAGGGTTTTGGATAAATTAGCTTAAAAGGGAGTTGTCACCAGACAGTAAACGCTCTTGACTAGCCTTGGGTCTCCAAGAGCTTCAAATCGCCTGGGAATTAATGCAATGTGGTTAACAGCTAATACTGCTATTCAAATCTGTGTAAATCTTTAAAAATAATTATAACAACCTAAACTCAACCATGTAAACAGCACTACACACAGTACAAACCTGCCCTGAAAAACAATATGCAAACTGAGATCTGGCACTGTATCATTTTGTAATGTTAAGTCAATCTAACAGTCCCATTCTCCCTACCTGGCTCTATATCCTCCCCCACCAAAAAACAAAGCAAAGAAAAAAAGATCTATTTTGTGCAAGAAATGGCAGGCTTATTCTAGCTGAAGGCTTCAAAAAGAAGAGAAAAAAAAGCACAACATATAGTCAGGTTCAAATATTTTGAGGGATACCTCCCAAAAGAAATAACCAAAATAACCAAAAAATGAAGAAAGTGCCTAAAACATGATACAGCATTTTAGAGCCCTTTCAGATACAAGGCAGAGAAAGGTGTGAAGTAGAAAATATCCGGATCTTCAGTAATTTCCACAAAGGTCCAACTCCTTGCTTGGCTGCAGGGCAGCGGGCAGATCCTTGCTGCTGCTCCTGGGACAGAGCCACTAAGTTTGCTCCTCGGGACACAAGCCCTCGGGCCCTGAGCTGAGTGCACCTCTCCCTTCCCCTTCTTTTTTCCTTCGTTCCATTTCCCACTCCACAAAGGTATCGAAGAGACTTGGCCAGGCCTCATCTTCACTGTAGTTGCTGAGGTCAGGACCAATCACCTGAGTGAAGTTAAGGAACATGTTCCAAGTGTCCCGAGAAATGCCCTTGATCCCCGAGGGGTTCTCTGTTAAGAAGTTTAGCCACTGGTCCAACACGGGAGGATTGTTCTGGGTAAAGACTAGTTTCCACAGGGCAATGGCTATTTCTCGATGCAGTGACCGCTGCCCTTCTTCAGAGTCCAGGCCAAACTGAAATGTAAACCGGTAGAGATCCTTGAATTTATCCTCTTGTTTGGCTTCAGTCAAGAGGCTAGGGAACTGTGCACAGATCCCGTCAATGCTGTCTGCACTTATTGCTTTGCAGCCATCAAAAAACTCCTTCCTGCAATAGGAAGGAAGAGGCAAAATCAATAATTACAAATTGTATTATTTAGTGAGAGGCAATAGATTATAGAAATTAAGAGCATTACTGAGGCTCTTGAGCTTCGATTAGAATTCTGACTCCTCTACTAAGTAGTCCAAAGTGTCCTTGTCTGTCATACAACGAGAATACCACCTCATTGAGGAGGGTTCAGTGAGGACTAAGTTAATAGACATGCTGGGTCTGGGAGGAGTACAGGAAGAAGCCAATCCACCCTTCCTGTGAGCCATGCAAATCACACAGGGTCCAGGAAGAGAGACAAGCCAATTTGTCCTTCCGGTGAGCCTAACAGTGTGCAGGCTGAGAATCAAGAACATCCCCTCCTCCATCCTATAAGCAGCTGGCTGATTTGGAGGACAGGGTGACTGACAGCAACTGAAGTACAAACACAACTAAATGTTTGTACTGTTTGATTGACTTTGCAGGCCTATGGCTGGTGGTAGGGGCATCTATTAGGAGGATAGCATATGCAATATAGCAAATATGGAGGATCTCCTTCTGTCTTGTTTTTGAAATCCAATATTGTTCTCACTGTTTTGTTCCAATTGTTCTGTTTTATTTAATGTTCTGTTTTGATTAGTGTTACTCTGTTTTATTTGATTTTACTATGTCTGATGGTATGGGCAACTATTTTGAAGATAACAAGATATATCATTGGTAGCCATTGTTGATTTCCTATTGTCATGTTTTGAAGTTCTGTACCACTTTCACTGTTTTGTTTTGACTGGCTTTATTCTGTTTTATTTTGTTAGGTTTTATTCACTTTAAAATTAAAAAAAATTTAAAAGTTAATAGATACAGTATTAAGTCCTTTTGTGTTTTGACACATGGTGCACAGTTTATACTGGTTCACTCATTTATTCATTCATTTTCCCAAAATTAATCTCAAAGTCTCCTGCTCTGTGGCCTACTGATTTCTACTCTGCATAGTGATAAGCTACACTTTCTCCTCCCAGTCTGATTCTCTACGGATTGTTCTTGGCTTCACGGAGTGACAGAGGCATACTCCCAGAGATCACTGTATTGGAGCATTCAGTGCCTTTGCATATGACTGGTATACAATAAATATCAAGTGAAGACTCACAATGAAAAAAAGGTCTGAAATAGCAGTGGAGCTGAGCAAAAGAGCTCCACAATATGGCTCATTCTGAACTGCCCCTCATTTAACTTCAGGAAAAGATGTTTGCTGCCCAGATACTCACAAGCTGCCTGTTAATGCTACAATATACTTCAAATATGATCTAAAATTTAGGCACAGGTGTTGTTCTGTGAAAACAAATGTGCAGCACATATTAGAAACAGGAAGCTTTATAAAAACAAAAGTGCCTGATCCTTATCCCTAAGAGTCTTATTCCACAGGTCTGCTGTAGCACCAGGTATGTACTTTTTCAACCTTTAGAGAACTGTGGGGTGGGGCATGGGGGGGAGGTTGTCCCTCTGGCTCAGCACCACAGCTTGGCTCAGAACATTTAAGCTTCAGAGAAATTGGAAAACAAAACGGTATGCTGTGAAGCCATGCGAGTTCTAGCCTAACTGGCATCCGTGCCCAGGAGTGTTCTCTTTCCTCTTCTGTTCACCTGCTGACATGAAGTATTTATGACTAACCTGGTGAATTTGCACATGGTAGCAGCCTGGAACTTCCAAGCCAAGAGCAGCACTCGAAATTCTGTGGGGTCGACACATAAGTCATTGCAAAAGCGCTCCATGCCTTCCTCCAAAATTGCATCCTCCCGCTCATCCTTGTAGCGCCTGAACAGTTCCTCCAACCTCTGCAAGGAGGACTCCTCAGCATTGGACTTGGACTCCCTCCCAGCGTCTCCCGAGGATGTTGGCAGCTGGCAGGCCTCAGAGGTAGCCTCAGCTTTCTTGGTCCCATTGACAAGAATATCTCCACCTGGTTTGCCACAGGGTGGCACCTGTTCCTCCCGGTGGCCTGCCCCTCGCCTACTGTGTGACTTGCTGCTAGAGTCCCGGTCTCCATTCTTGCTGCCCAGCGTTGATGAGGGATTCTTGCACTTGGTGACGCACTGGCCCATGGTGGTGATGGCCTGGCTTCTAGAGCGGCCCCCTCTGGATCGGATGCCCTCGCTGCCACTGGCCCATATACCTCAACATGCCATCCGTCAGAGGAGCCAGCCAACCTGGAAGGAAATTAGAAAGTTGTCACTTCTGGATAGGGGAGTAGGATATGAACTGCTCGCTTCCAGGAACTGCACACTGGTGAATAAGCCACTTCAGTGAGCTGACAATTAGCAAAGGGAGATACTCTGAGCTCTTGCTTTATTGACTCCCTCGTAAGCCAGCTCTGTAAGCTCGCCATGGAAAAGCAGCAGCTCGGGCACATATGAAGAATGAATAAGGGAAATTCCTAAAATTTTTAAGGTAATATATGTTACAAAGAGGCATCAAAGAATACAGTTCTGACAGAAATGGTCCAGAGGAAATCTGTCTTGCCAACTTGGCATCCAAGAAGAAAGTTACATGGATCTGCATTAAGCTACAAAGTACAAATAGAAGGTTCAACTTCTAGTCCCTAATACCAACACTCAGATTTTTTTTTTTAAACAAAAGAACTGGGTGTGGTAATACAGGTCCGAAATCCCAGCACTTTGGAGGCTGAGGCAAGAGGACTGCCACAAGTTGAAGGCCAGCCTGGACTACACAGTAGTTGAAGGCCAGTCAAAATTACAGAGGAAGACCCTGTCTCAACAAACAAAAAACAAAAACAAAACAATTAGAAATAAAGAAATAAACACAGAAAAAGAAAAAGATGAATAAAAAGAATGGTTTCTAGAGTGGTCATAGAAGGTCTTATCCAAGACAAGTATATTATCTTATAATGGCCAAAGGATTTGCAGTGTGTCAAGACTATAACCAGAGACCGAGCCAAACAGTAAAGTGAAATTCATCTCTAACACCTCCAGATTCCTTCCTGGCCTATCCTGTAATGCCCTTTCTCTGCCCCATTCCACCCAACTGTAGAAGCTATCCATCAAGCCTGTATTTCTAGCAATTTCCTAATCAGGGAATGTCTTTTTTGTTTTTTTGCTACTTTTTTCCTTTTTTTCCTTTCCTTTTTTTCCTACTTACTTTTCCTTTTTTGCTACTACAGACCTTTCAGGTCTATAGTAGCAAAGCTATACACAGAAAACAAGCCAAGTTCACACTAAATGTGACTGTCTTATAGGACATACAGCCACAGTCTCCCAGAGGGGTATGTCTTCACTTTAAAAAGGGGTGTGTCAGGTGTAGTGGCATAAGCCTGTAATCCTGAATACTGGGGAGTGAGGTAGAAGGATCAAGAATTTGAGGTCAACCTGGGCAACTTAGGAACACTGTGTCAAAAACATAAAAAGGGCTGGAGGTATATAGAGCAGTAGTAGAGCACTATGGCATAAACCCAGGTTCAATCCCAGTACTACAAATAGGTGGGGAAGGGACTGGTTCACCTATACAATCTATACCAATATATAACAAGTTCATCCTAGAGATTTATGAATTATTTATTGTAACTAAGAAGTTAAGTGGATTGCTAGAAATTTCTGAGCCAAAGACAAGGTAATTTCTCTGAAACTGTATTGTCTATTCAAGGCTTCTTACCTTCAATTAGAAAACTTGAAAATTAAAAAAAAATTTTTTTTCAACTAGTTTACTAGAAAATCCATTTACAATGCAGTCCTTGCAAAATGCCAGCTGCTAAAATAATGGCAATCACTATTAATAGAAATATGGACCAGGAGCCAGAAGCACTGCAGGGAAAACCAACACCAGACAAAAATCAATGTTAGTCTCACATGGGCCCTCACCAGTTCTAGGGAGCTTTCATAGGCCTTCATGATGAAAGTTTAATGCTCTCAAAGAGTCTGGGGTAAAGCTCTTAAAGAGAGTGGGGTAAAGGGTAGTTTTTTAATGAAAATATGAGACTTTAAGCTTTGCTTAAAAGACTTAGTTTCTTCCATAGAAAGCCTAGATATAAACCAGGAGTGATCTTCAGGACAAATACTCTTCAAAGGTAAGCTCTGAGGGTACATCAAATTTAAAATGATACCAGAATCATTCCTGTAGTTACTGGAGACTCATATCAGGGTGTGTCTCACTATCCAGCCTCGAGAATAAATGACAAAAAGACATGTCCATACATGCCCTCAAAAGATCTGCAGTTTAATTTTGCTTTAGAAACACACTGAAAGCCTTAAAAGAACTTTTGGTGTAAAAATCACAGGCCCAACAAGTTGTTTCAAAGTCTTTTCATGCTTTGAAGTATAAGTAGGAAGCCATAAGCACAACCTATTCAAATTTCAAAAGGCAAGGGGTTAATTCTTG
Source organism: Dolichotis patagonum (assembly GCA_004027295.1). Classification (NCBI taxonomy): domain Eukaryota; kingdom Metazoa; phylum Chordata; class Mammalia; order Rodentia; family Caviidae; genus Dolichotis; species Dolichotis patagonum. The sequence goes on along the minus strand of PVJX010002576.1, from coordinate 84,156 downwards.
GAAGACCATCATACAAGGGAAGCAACTGTTTAAGCAGAATTATCTCAGAACAAGGAGGACTGTACCATGTGGAGGGTCTGGTTTCCAGATTTGTGTTTCTAAAGACTGGAGTGCTGAAAGAAACAAAAGGCCCAAACTTACACAAACCCCACATGCTCACAGCCTGGCAACTCTAATTCCCAGGCATGCTGACTCACCAGGGTTTGCTGCTCAGCTCCTGCTGCTAAGGGAGGCTTGCTTTGGTACCCAGTGAAGTAAGACAATTTCCTGGCCTCCATGTGAGCCATCTACCCCAGGCCACTCACTCCATCACCCAACGGACAGATGCTTCCTTATAGGAGTTATCTCGGAAGCCTGGTGCCAAGGCTTGCAGGGAAAGAACAGATGGGCTCCCAAAGAGGCCAAAATGCCATTTACCTGACCAGCCCTTTACAAAAGAGCATCTTTTGATGACCTGACACAGCAGAACCAGCTTTTAATATGCCCAGTAAAAGAAAGAAAGAGGGGAAAGTCAATATGGACAGATGATCAATCAATAAGTGCTAGAAGTTCTGATTCTTTTACCACCCTTGATTTCTTTCTTTGAAATACCCCCATTCCAATTGCTGAGGCAAAGGGGTGGCCTCCCGTCAGAGGAAAATATTTTCAGGTCTGATGCTAAGTATGGCACCTGATTACTCTGACTGCTGCCCAGTGGGTTCTGTGTCTACCCATTTCCCTGGGAAAGTACTTCTGCTCCTCATTCTCTTTCCAAGCCCCAAGACAGTGTGCCCAGCCCTGTGCCCTATAGGCTGGTCACAACTTCAAGTCACTTAAACTTGAAGGTCTCCCTGAACTCACTAGCTTTTGGCTACTAGTTCAATATGATTTATCATTGAGTACTTGATCTGGTGCCAGGTACTTTAGAGACACTAATGCACAAATCCTCACCACATGTCATTTAAAGGTATGGAAACTGGAGCTCAATGTAAATTACCCAAGTTCATGCCACAAACAGCCTAGTTATGTCTGGCTCAAGATATATGACCTATACCATAGAGCTAGACCGTGGAGCCCACCTCCATCCAGCACAGCACCTTGGGAATGCAAACAGAGGTAGACTTTGAGGTCAGCAACCTAAAATAGCCTATCTTAAACCATCAGTCATGGGAAAGAGAACAACACATGGTCCATGAACAATGCTCAATACTCCAGCCACTCACTACCTTCCTCTAAGGTGTGCCAGGCCAGTCAGTCTTACTACCAGGATCCTGACAGCAAGGATGCCCTTGGGCTCTAGAATTAGTCTACCTGCCCTAAACGTACTATGATATTTTAGTCTATCAGTAGGGAAACAATTCCAGCCCTGTAACTGACACTCAGCTCTGCCACTGGCTTAAGTATTTGACTCTAAAGAAAATCTGAATTTCTGTATCTGTAAAATGGTACCTGCCTCTAGAGCTATAATAGGGATTCAGTCAGGAAATGCAGATTAAGGGTACCTGGCACATGCTGTCTCCTCACAGAGAACATAAATATAAAACCTATTATTAATAGCACAGTAACAGGCAGTTTGGTTAGCCTTTTGGGACCTTCAACTTCTCTCGTGAAATGGTGTACTCCAGGCCTGTTTCTCTAGACCTAGCCAGGACATCTATAGCCCTATTACCTTGAGTTGAGTTCAGAAACCGTCTTACAGCACAGCAATGAACCTATTTAAAAGCAACATTGCCTGGGAACACCTGTAGGAGCAGACTCTCCAAAGGACAGGATTTCCTTATCATTGATCCTGAAAAAGATCAAGCTCAGAATCTGCTCTGCCTCACAAATACTTTAAATTTCTGGACAAATACTGTCCCTAACCTGAGGCAGGCTTTCAGTCTGTTCCCATGCCTTTTCTTTTCCACTAGTCCAGCTCTGTATGTTTGCAAAAGACAATTTCTAGCTTTTTGCTCAGTTACACTCTTTAATGGAAGTGTTTTCTTGGTTGGTCCTCCTCTCTATCACTGCAATCTCTCAGAGATGGTACCAAAATCAGCTAATCCAGAGCCCAGTTTTCAGATATAACAGCATTAGTAACAATAAATATCACTTTGTATTGTTAGTACACTATAGTAGCTATATATAAACATAACTGTGAAGTAACTACCCTCAATTACAAGAGATAAATGGAGGCACACTAAGGTGAAGGAACCTAGCCAGAAAGGGAAAAAACAGCGGTACAGAAATTAAGAGGATGAGCTCTGACAAACCTGGATTGGAATTGTGGGGATTGCCCCAAATAACTGAAACTATCAGTAGCTCATCCTGCTACCTTAACAGACTAGGAGAGAGAAATGCTCTGCTGAATACCTGGTTCACAGAAAGCTCTTAGTATTAGCTTCAATAATAGTTGTTGTTACTGCTATTATCACAAATTTGGTGACAAAATCAAGCTTCCTTTACACAAGGAAGAGTGCTCTTTTCAGGAGCCAGCCCAGACTTGCCATGGCAATTTAGGTATGTTTGCATAGTAGGGGACTCTGCTTTCCTGACTCACACAAGTGGCACAAAAGGGTTAAACATAGCCAAGGACAAGGAGGGGTGGGAACAAAGGAAAGGAATGAAGGGGAAAAACAAACACAACACTGACACACAAACAAAGGAAACCACTTTGAAGCAGTGACAGCTTTTGAGTGTTTACCTGAAAGAACAAAGACAGTAACTCTGCTCAGGGCTGTTCAGCTTATGTTGGGCCAAGATCAGCCTCTTCTCTCAATCTCAGCCCTGGCTGCCACTGCCTCTTTCCCTCCCTTCTCTGCACATCAACCTCCATGCTCCCTCCTCTTCCTCTGTGCCAGCTTAAGCTACTGCTCCTGTGGATACACTTGGCTGCCTGCTTAGCCCCAGGCATAGAGCAGCCACTGCTGGGCCAAAGCACAGGCCCAGAGGTTGTAGTCCCTGGGGATGCTCCAGGTCCAAGGAGGGATAAAATGCTGCTCCTATCTCTTAGGCAGTTTCATGATCTGCCTAAGTCTCTGAATAGGGGCTTACTTTTAATTTCTGAGGCCAAACTGCCTCTTACAGAACAAACCACCAGAAGGGCTAACCCACACTGAGATTCAGTGTGAATGGAAACAGGACAAGGAGAGAGAAGGGTGAGCTACTATTATGGAAAGTAAAGAAGGACAAGGAAGAAAAACCATTATCCATGGATCCTGGGGCTACACATTTCATGTGCCTCATCAACTTCAAACCTCACAACAAGCCTGAGAAAGAAATTGTTACAGCTTTCATAGATGATAGATGAAGAAATTGAGATTTCTTAACTTTAAACAGTGGGACTGGGAAATAAAACCCATCTGTCCTATGGGAAGATTCCACAGAGAAATAGGTCTTACTTTAGTCATCAAATGACCACAGGCTCACAATGGAAAAAGAGTCAATATGATTGGTCTATTATTAATATATATTAATAAAATATTTTAAAATAATTACTTTTTTGAATAGATTGATATGAATCATCACACTTAATTCACTGCAACTCTAAAAGGAAGATAATGTAATCTTCATTTTACAGAAGCAGGAAATGAGTTGAGTTTAAGGGAGCAGACTGCAGGCACATAGCTAGTCTATAAAGGAAAAGGGATTAAAAAATCCAGGCAATCTGACTGCAAACACTCCATTTCCCAACTCTGGCATTACCACTGTTGTCTGCTACAATGTCTGCCAAGGTACACCTCTTTCCTAAGGAGATAACAGTGCCCAAGAAGAAAACTTACAGGCGTCTGTGTCTGTAACTTAAGTTTCTTGGGGCACCTAGGTATATTCCAGGTGTACCGAGGCAATAAGCTCAGAGTAAGCTCTTGAAACCTTTGATTCTCATCTAAGAACTATCTCCCTAAGCAATATATGACCTTTTGCAAGTCAATTTAGCTTCTCTGAGTTTCTGTGACCCCCAACATTAAAGCAAAGGATCTGGATTAGTCTTTTCAAGGTCTAATATTCTAGGACTACCTTCAGATTTTTGACGTTCAAAGAGGCTGAAGTTCTAAATTTGCAAACCTTCTAAGTACAGAAAACTTTGCCTCCTTAGTGAATGGTTCTCATATTTTTCCTGGCTCTGTCAAAGCCACGCCCAAAAGGATAGAGAAACCAGGGTTACTCCAATCCAAATATGGGTATGGTAACATTGATTTTGCAGCCTCCCTTTTCCTTAAACTTCTGAATTTGATCTCTGCAGGAACAATAGGACCTGACATACGGTATACAGACCAGAGAAAGCTGGCTCTCTGGTATAGCTGGTTGGGTCCAAAAAGTCTGCTCTGAGGAATGCTGTGTTGGCTACTGATGGGGAGCCTAATACCCAAGGAAGAACCTTTGAAACAAGGAGCAAAACAAACAAACAAACAGGAAGCAAATGCTGGCACCAGCAAACAGTATCTCAGACACTTGAGACTTCCTTTAACAGAAAGGACCAATCCAATCCATTCCTATGATCTAGAACCTATTCAGTAGCAAAAGGCCACTGACAGCTGCTGGGGTGTTATGTTTTTCCACATTAGAAAAAGAAATCTATCTTTTCGACCAAGAGGCTACATCAAATGATGATCTATACCAGTAATGGCAAACCTATGGCACAAATGTGACAGCAGGCTGTTTCTATCACTGAAAGCTCTAAAACGTTTGTCATCACTGACTGACTATACCATCTATGTGTGTATAAATAGACTGACATTGTACAACAGAAAAATCATCTAATGACATTTCTCAGACCGTATCCCATCACTGAATGACACATAACTGTATACTACTGAGAATACACACTTTGTTGAGGCCTGAGGACTGAAGCCAGCCAGGCTGGGTTAGCTACACCAAATATTATTTGCCAAATACAACCAAACCAGCACACACATACTATTACAAAGGTTCCAAACATCAATTAATTTAGAATTTTTGGTTTCTGTGCATCAGAAGTGAGCTACATGTTTACATAAGCTGTTTCCACATAAACTCAAAATAAGCAAAAATGTACCATATCATTTCACTCATCCACAAGTAGGAATATTTTTTGCTGCCACTGTAGTTTTGAGCAAGTCTGAATACCCACCTATGTACAAAGTGGACAGCACTGAAGGATGTTGAATATATAAGAACACTTAGAATATCAGATTATCTATGTCTAGCTTTCCCAGTGACTTTCCCTGTTTAAAAGCAGACAGCCATCTTGGATTTGTGCTTAGTAGTATGGCAATAAAAATGACATATCTGCTAAACTCATCTCTGCTCTTCTTTTATATTTGCAGTTTGTTTTCCTTATGATGGTGCCTCATTAGATTCCACTAAAGGTGAATTACTGATAAGGCACTAATTTTCTGCTTCTAGGTAACATATATCTGCTACCCTGGAGGTTTACCTGATTGTTCGTAGCTGATTAGTCCTCAAACACTCAATTACCACATCAACTGTTCACTTTTCAGTCACCATCTAAGAAGTTTAGCAGTCACCAACTGACTAAAAAAATAGTTACGATTAGATTTTTGCATTTAAGTAACACACAAGAAAGGAAATTGTGAAATGAATCAAAAAATGAGGAAGGAACCTTCTACAAAGATGTGACTGCCTGCAAATGTCCTAAAAGGGTACCTAAATGACCACAAATGTACACATGTGGTTTCTAGAGCCACATGGCTCTAAGTAGGCCTCAACTTCATCACATGGCAACTAATCAATTTCTTAATGTTTGCTGACTCTTAAGGAAAAAAACCTGAATCCATTAAGACCCCATTTATCAGTTTTTTCCTAGAGGCCCATGATGCAGGCTGAATGCTAATGGCACAGCAGACAGGAAGAGGAAGAGGATCAGAAAAGACCCATACCATAAAATAAGTCCTGCTATCAATTGCATCAGTAACCTGATTAGAAGAGTGACTAAGGCTTTCTTTCCTGCTGCCTGATTCAAAAGTATTACATAGTTATTCTAGGAAGTTTAGAAAATACAGAGCAGCATAAATTTAAGAAGTCAATGAATAATCCTACCACACCAAATATGTTAAGAGTACATCTTCGCGGGCTTTCATATAAGCACATAAAGATGGCACATATAAATATATACACTCATACACACATTATGCACAACAAACAAAATGGAAATTATATTCTATATACTATTGTGTAAACTTTTCCATTTTTTATAAAATCTTTTTTATCATTTTTTATAAAAATCTTTCCCTCACAGTTTTAAAAGAGCTGCAATTAAACAGTAGTACTGGTATTACCAGTAATGCTCCAACTACTCATATAACCCATAGACTATTTATTCTCTACTCTACAACTTGTCAAAAATCTAGTAGTGCACTCCAGGAGGACAAAGAAATTGAGAAACCCTGTGTTAAAACATTTTTAATAGTCAGGTAAGTCTTCCATTGAATGGGGATACTATCATTTGTCAATTTAATTTCTTTTTTTTTATTTTATTTAAAGAGAAAAAACAAAAAGAAAACAACCAAACAAAACAGAAAAAGGGTAGCAACAATACAGAATTCCAAAGGCAAAAAATAAAAGAACCACAAGAACAACAACAAAACAAAAACAAAAACACTAAGAAATCGCCACTTGATAAGTTACATACTGTCATCATTGGAAATAGTTGTTCAAGTTACAAAATTAAAGCACACAAAGTAG
>PVJX010002576.1:0-77414 GCA_004027295.1 Dolichotis patagonum | reverse complement strand
GTCTAACAAAAACAGTAATGTGGTCATCTATCTTACACACTTAAACATACATGCAGTTATATCCTTTAAAGTACTTTCTTTTCCCCTCTTTTATATATATATATATATATTTTTTTTTTTAATTTTATTTTAAGGGGGGTAAAATTAAACACAACAAAACAGAACAGAACAGGACTTAAGTATAAATTTCAAAGCTATACAACCAGGGATCTTCACTATCTGTCATATTGTCTCTTGTTTTCTTCCAAACAGTTGTCCATATCTTTGCATATGGGGAGCGCACACTAAATACCATAGCCAATTTTTTCACAAGGTGTGTAGTTAACTGGCTCCAACTTGCTAAGGAGGGGGACATGGGACAGGACGACATAACGACATGAGATGTCTGATTCTCAGCCTGCTCACCAGCAGGATCACAGCCGGCCCCCAGAGAGGGGAGGAGTTCTTTATTCTCCCAGCACCCCGAGTCAACTGCATGGTGCAGGTCCCAATGCACCAGGGTCTCTCTCCTTCAGGCTGTCGAAAGTCTGCCACACTCTCAGCTGCCCCCAGAGAGGGGTGGAGCTCCTTGTTCTCCTGGCACCCCAAGTCAACCGCACAGTGCAGGTCCCGACGCACCAGGGTCTCTCTCCTTCAGGCCGCCAAAAGTCGGCCACACTCACAGCCACCCCCAGAGAGGGGTGGAGCGCCTTGTTCTCCTGGCACCCCGAGTCAACCGCACAGTGCAGGTCCCAAGGCACCAGGGTCTCTCTCCTTCAGGCTGTCGAAAGTCTGCCATACGCACCTGCTATTTCTTTCTGATGAATTGACTATTACATTTCCAAAGTTCTGAAATGGCCATCAGACCACAGAAAGAATTCTCTTTAGGCTCTTGTTTGAAACCAGCAGCTACAGCAATCTGCTGGCCTTGCTTCAGGGCCAGCAATTTAATTTCTTACTGTTGGGACATTTAGCTTGTTTCCAACAGCTCACTATTATAAACAATACTGGGATAATACAACATGCAGCTAAAATTCAGCACACTTAACAATTATTTCCTGAGAATAAATTCCCAAAAGAGAAAGCAATGGATTAAATAGTATGCAAATATATATATATATATATATAAAATCAATCTGACTTGAGAATGCACATTTCTCTCAATATTTTATAATATTAGCCAAATCAATTTCCTTTAAGAAAATCTTTACCAAAAGCACATTAGACATAATATCTAAGGAAAAATATTACACTACTAAAAGAAGACAGAAAAAGAGATTTTAAGAAAGTGTTAAATGATGAGATGGGCGAGGATGCAGAAAACAGGTTAGTCATAAGATTATTTCGTTTATCTAAATTTCCTCAGTTTATTCTTTAAAAAGATGTCCTCTTCACACCTATCATAAAAGAGAGGAAGAAATGGGAGGGGAGAAAGAGAAGGGAGGTGAGGAAAGAGAAAAGAGAAGAGAAGAGAAGAGAAGAGAAGAGAAAAGAAAAGAAAAGAAAAGAAAAGAAAAGAAAAGATGTCCAGCTAAAGATCTAATGAATAATCATTCCCTTACTAAAAGTTTAGCATCAGGCATAGAAGGGTCTGGCCCGTACCAGTGATGGCAAGCCTTTTAGAGCTTTCAAGGATACAAACTGCCCGCTGCAGTGCACATGCCCATAGGGTCACCACTACTCAGAGTCAAATACATTTTCCAAGGAACAAGAGGCTCATTCAAAAGGCAGTCATGGAACCCCTGGAAAAGGTTAATGGGCTGGATTTAGTCCACAGACTTCTCACATGGGCTTTCAAGTTACAGACTGGATCAAAGGATATTACTGAATGTAGTAAAGACTCGACTGCATCCCTAGCATCCAGGCTCTTGATCTGATTACGTTTTCACTAGCAGTTCCTGCTCCCTCACTCTTGGTTGGCTACAAGGCTGGTAGAATTTATATTGTAACATGGGACTCAGGCCCACCAAAGCCTCATTTGATCAAATCAAGGATATGCTAAGCCAGTCAGAGTGAATCTCAGCATTTAAACAGTCATCTTACCATGCTACCAAGCAAAGTAACAATGTCAGAGGGTCAGTAAGGATGAACTAAATCCTCCTTACCAGGTAAGTCTCAGCTCTAATGCATTTTAGAACTCAAGAATGAAACCCCTAAGTGGAAAGCAGCACTGAAAAAAACAAACTGAATTTTGAAGGTATCATTCGTACCCTATATCCAACTGTATCTGGGATAAAGATAAAAGCCTAAATTTCAAAAATATGTGAGCCAATAAATTCCTTTTTGCATAAGCCAGATGATCAATTTTTATCACAATTAAAGGTCCCTATCAAGATAAGTTCTTTTACTCAGATTCCTACTCAGCAGAGAAAGGGAAGACCCGAATACACATCCTGATTCATGATCTGGGACCAACTTACTATGCCACAATAAATCCAATACATCATAGGAACCCTTAGCTGAACAACAGGACCAACAATCCTAGCTTATGAAAGCTGTTAAATATCATTACACATTGGTGGACCATCAAGATACTATTTATAAGATGGTATGACTAATGAGCTGTAAGAACCCCTGCAATGAAAACTTTAACAATCATAGCTCTCCTTCAAGTACAGATACCACAAGGTACTTGTGGCTGCTTTATTCTATTAAATTGGACATATTTTCTGTTATCTTCATGTTCCCAAGGAGGAACTTCCTCCCAAATCTCAGATACCATGTGAAGGGATATAAAGAAGTTCCAAACGTCTTTTTTTGTGCAATAGCATAATCAATCATCTAGCTGAATGAAGTATGTATTTGATCTAACAATACCATATGAAACTGAAAGACCAAACCTAATCAGAATCTGACTACCTTCTTGGTTTCAATTACTCTCACTGAAACAATTTCTGATTTTAAGCGCTAAAGAGTCAATTTAGAAAGTATTCAGGTTTTGAAGACAATGACAGGAAATGCTTGTGTTTATGGACTGTACTAGAAAGAGATTCCCTGCAGGTTGAAACTTGAGGCTCTGCTCTGCATTTTTTTTTAAAGTTACTTATTTTCACAAATGCTTCTATGATAGTGATGGTGAATGTATGGCACAGGAGCCACAGGAGGCTGTTTGTATCACTGGAAACTCTAAAAAGTTCGCCATCACTGTTATAGGACACAAGGTCCCAAGATACATTAATGCGTTTAAAGACAAACCGACGATTAAATCAAAATAGAGCTCTATGTCTAATGGAAGGCATCACTATATTACAGAGTAATATAGAGTATATGCCTTACTCTATATTCTGCAGAGTAAGGCATCTGATGATTCCTACCCATTTATTCCTTATTTCATGCTCACATGACTGCCAAAATTGCTACCACATAGGAGCTACTACAATGCTGTCTACTGAAACTCTGCCCCAACCTATCCCATTTTAAGAAAAACTGATGCATGAAAATTCCAAAACAAAGCAGCAGAACCAAAGCTTTCTTGGTCATCAATAGATTTGAAAACCTAGGATCAAATTTTGTATCCAGTGACAGAGTATCTATGGAAATACACCCAACTTTCTGAACTGCCATCAGTGTTTTGCCTGCATTTGCAGCCACATTCAATTCCATCACCCAAAAACCAGTGGTACAAATACTGCAGCTTCTCCTGCTGCTCCAATACAGTCCTACTTCTCCTAAGAAGCAGGGAGAGGCTTTGAATACACCACAGGATTGCACAGCCTGATCCTTTCAGCTCTCCCAGCACATATTTAACTACCTAACACCTCAGTTTTCTCACTTGAAGACTGGAAAAAATCAAAAGATCAATGTGAAGAATAAAAGGCTCTTTCATATCAGATGGGTGAGTTAAAATGCTGAGGTGGATTTCCTATCCTACCAATACAAATGTGATTTCAATTTAATTGAGGACACTTTTTTTTTTGTCACCACAGCCCAGACCTCCTTGAAATTCTTCTGATGACTGATTTTTGTCTGTTCCCCCTACTAGCAAAGCTTTAATCCAGTGCACCTAAGTTGGCAAGTATTTGAATGAATGAACAATAACCACCGAAACTTACTAAGAACTCCTTCTGTAGAAGGCACTATGGTCTACTGCTTTAAATGTGTCAAATCATGATGGAATACATGATTGAATACATGATGAATCTGATATGTCTAGCTAGCTATTTCCCTAGCACAGTCAGTAACAAATGTTAGCTATTTACAACAATTCTAATTGATGATGTTAACAAATGTGACAGTAAAGGGAGCTGACTCCTAAAGATGCAGAACTCAAAACTTCTCAAAAGCCAGTTCTTAGGATCCAATTTTTCCTAGATTCCTCCAATTCTACCACTCCATTACCTTCAGAAAAGAGGAAAGATAAACAATCTCTGCTCAAACTATTCTTGAGCTCATCAGTTTCTCAGATAATGTGATGTGAACACAGCTTCCTGGCTAGCAGTTACAGCTTCATTTATCCTTACTTCACAAGCTGATTTTCTCTTCAAACACATTGAAAGCCAGAATTTGAAACTGAGGCAAGGAGATACTGTCTCTTTCTGACTTAAACCTTAAGTTTCTCTGAAAAAAAATCAACGTTATTAATGGAAATCACTCCTGTCTACAAAGGATGTTAAACCAAGGGCATAGTCACACAATACTCTAGGAAGCCCCAACAAAAATCTTCAGGTGCAGGTCTAAACGGTATCTTCCCTATCTTAATAAATAAAAGTATCCTACTGAAGGGGTTTGAGATACAAGAACCAAACAAAGCCAGCACCTTTTTTGAGTAATGCTTATTGCTTGTTTTAAACCATGATCCAACTATTTAAAACATGGACTCACAGTTTTATAGTTTTGAGCTATGTTACGCCATCGTGTTATTTACAAAACTCATTTGATGACAGAGTGGCTTTTAATTCAGGTTAATGACGCTATTACTTTGTTAAAGACAGTGAGGGTCCTCCCTCCCATTTCTTAAAACCACTGGAGACAATGAACTCTATTATATATGACCCTAAGAAATGGCCAAGAACTAAAGTCCTAAACAAGGCTTCAAAAGCCTGATATACTTGCTAAGAAAGCAAAGAGCAGATTCCACCCCTGCTGGCTGGCAGGCCCACACATTCTGCTTAACTATGTGAAACAGCCAGCTCTTGCTCTCCCCACCCCCACGTCCAGTTATAGAGAGAATAGCAACACTGGTGGCTTTTCTAGGAGATTGTTTTATAAAAATAGAACTTCCAATTTTAGGTCCAAAATCAAAAAGAAAAATAGCTAGAATTAGAAATTTGTTTTAACACAATACATCGAAAATTATAAGTTTAAGTGCTGGGAGCTGGAGACAGGGTATCATACTACCACATGATTTTTCAGTGAGTCATAAAAAATAGTACAGGCTTGTTTAACAGTGGACATCCACCAGCAATAGAATTATGAAGTCCACTTGTGTCAGGTGATGGAAAATCATACTGACACTCCTCCTGTGTTTGTTTCAGCAGTGGCAGGAATGATACAAATGAACTGCAGCAGCAATTTATGAGCATTAATAAACCTCTTTTGAGGCTAGTCAAAAAAAACATTTAAAAGCCTGAATCTGACTCAGTTTTCAGAAAGGGGAGATGACCTCTAAAACTTAGTCACTAACTAAAATATTTCTAGATTCCTAATACCCATTGTTGATCAAAGCAAAAGCCAATGAACATTTAACACCAAGATGCTACCCTTTCAGTTATAAGACTCATTCTGGTGTAACTAGATGAGAACAATAAAGATTAATCTTCAGGCTTACATGGATACTGTGATGATAATAAAGAACTCCCCCCAAAAGGGCTTGTGAGTACCATAAATTATAAAACAAATCCACTTCTGCCAAGCAGTCAGGATTAACCTCTATTCAGCCAGGTTTTAACTCAGTATAGCTAATGGCTCATCAAAATCAAAGTCATTATTTGCCACTGCAAAGTTTGCTGACATTAACTATTTGTCCACTGCAAGAGAAGTCAACTCTACACTTGTTTCTGCCAAGCTAAAAAAGAAAAACTGTTTAACAACCAGAATACTTCATTACTTTCTCCCCTAGTAAGTTGTGCTTTTTTGTTTTGTTTTTAATTATTACTTCTGACCCTCCAATGAGCTACAACCATGGACTGAAAATTTCAGGATCACACTTGAAGGCTGCCTCTTTCATTGTACAGTGTTAGGCATCTTCCAGTCATAATAGCATTTTATCTGCAGTTACACTGAAAAGTTGGTACTACTGTTATTCCTATTTCACAGATGAGAAAATCAAGCAACTATGCAAGTCCCTACCGTGTGAAAGAAACAGGAAAGCTCGTCCAACATGCAAACAGCTTTCTAAGTTTCTGAATGTCCTTCAGATATTGTGTCTACTTCTGGGCAGTATGCTGTAGGCAGAAATGACATAATAAGCATAGACTTGGCATACTACACCTCAGCCATTCTTTCCCTACCGAGGTGAACCAAAGCAACGACCAAGACAGCACAGATGGTACAGTACAAAAGTGAAATAAAAAACAGCGTGGGTCTCTGTGGTTGTATACAGCAGAGCACTATTCCACCTACTGACCTATGCATGTTTATAAGCACTTTTATAGGTTAAATCGAACTTTGCAAGTTCTAACTCTTTGCAAGTTCTAACTCTTCAATACTTTCCTCAGTAATTCTCTAAGTGACTCAGATCTCTACCATCTTTAGTGTAATATCTTCACAAAAGGTTTATCTACTTCTAACCTCTTTCCATGCTGCTACTATAATCTAACACACACAGTGGGCATGTCATATTCCTACTTAAAATAATTTAATAGCTCCCCTTCACCTACAATAGGAATTCCAAACTCAACAAGGTATACAAAGTTCTCAACTGTTGTCATTATTTTCCCCACTTTCATTCCAGGAACCACAGACACACTAAAACATCTGCCATTCCCCAAGACATCATAGCTTCTGTGTCTCTACAGTTTCACACACACGGTTAGAACTCAATGCCTTCTCATTCCTCATTTTCTAGTCTTGCTCCTTTAAGTCTCACTTAGATCTTTCGGCAGGACTCTGTCCTGCTGATCAACTACCTCTCTGTCCCTCAGCACCTACATTTGTAGCAGTGATGTTTTTATAGCACCCATTTTACAACTTTGCCTGATTGTTTTTGTACCTGGTGTTCCTACCATACTAACAAGGTCCTTAAGAAGGAGATCCTCAAATGTGCTGGAATGAACAGCTGGCCACATATAAACATATTTCATTCACACTACCCATGCTTCACTTTGAATAGGACGGTGACTGTATTATACTCTGAAGGTCAAAACTTTGTAGCATTCAAGACTGGTTTTGAGTTTCAGAAATCCCCTATGAAAGATCCATCTGGGAAATCCAGCCCCTTGCTTATGTATTTCTAACTGGAAAGCTACAAAAATCTGGAGGTTCTTGGAGAGAACATATCTTATATCTGCTTGGAAACATTAAGCACTGTTAAAAGTATGTTTTTAATTTTTTTCCCCCTCTTGAGCTGCTATGGCAATCAAAAGCTCTTTTGCTTAAGCAGGTTTTGTCAAAAGTACTAAATGCTGGATATTTTGAGCATTTTCTGTTGAATGAATCAATTTAAGTATCAAATAATAAAGGCAAAATTGAGAAGAAAGGGTTTAAGCCAAATAACTCATAGGGAAGGAAAGACCCATTTCCTTCCAAATGGGGAAAAGGCAACTAGAAAAATTTTTACCTGTTGCATAACTTTTTATTAGCTCCTTTTGCTGGTTCAAACAATGGTTGAGAGCTGGCTACTTAGAAAAGCAAATACTCTGATAAAGTAAACAACTCCAGTTCTTCGACTAGAGAAAATTTTAAAGCCAGAAAATTGAGCAAAACATTAAGTCTGAATTAAATGTGCTAATTTTACTTTTTGATTTCAAGTTACCATAAAGTTCAATTTTTCAACATCTTACAAGAGAAAAGATTGTTAGATGAACCGAAAGGTTATTCCACCATGAGATAACTGTAAAATGATGCTGGAAAGATGTAAGAACATCTTGAAAAGGTACTGTACTCTATTACCACATTTGTACATCTTTCTTTCTGACTCTATGTACAGTCTTTTTAAAAAAGTGTGGTCTTAAATGGTTATGCTTTTATGGAGATTACAGTACCATGGACATAATCATTTGTACGATTAGGAAAGAATAATCTTCTTTCATGTGGCTCTCATCTTTAAAAGCCCAATTGTTCAGCTGCCCACAACACATCTTAACCAAGACACATTGATCCAAAGGCAATTTCCCAAGAAGAGAAGGAAATAAATGACCCCTCTCTGGCTTCACAAAACGTGGCCTATAGATCAAAGGCAAATGTCCCAAACCATGCCCATCTCCTTTCAGAATTTATCCAGCCTCAGTCATTATCTATAAATAATGAGTAACTTCCACATCAGGGGAAATGAACTATTTCAGAAACGTGGTATCCTGTGTAAGATGGTCTTGTGGGGCCAGGGATTTAGCTCAGTGGCATAAGCGCCTGTCTTGCAAGCATGAGGTCATGAGTTCGATCCCTGGTACCAAAAAAAATAAATAAAATTAAAAAAAAAAAAAAAGATGGTCTTGTGAGTTTTACAACCAAGGAGAAAGGTAAATTGTTTGGTTAGAATTCAAATAACATCAGTTTAAAGGATACTTGCTACAGCTGCATGTCATGAAGTAAATCTCAGTGGCGACGGAGAATTTTAATCTTGCAAAAGATAGTCATCAGTAAAGGTCTTTCTCCTTTTCTCCATGTGCCCAGTAATATAGGTCACAATTTCTCTCAGGAAACACAACAATATGAAAGACAAAGTTAAAAGTCATATGAGGACTTGAGGCATGAAACACTAGATCCCATCTCATTTGGGAAACATCCAAGAACTATTCCTTATTTTGAAACTGTGTAAAAGGCTGGTTATGTAGCATACAGTGGTGGTATACTTGCCTAGCACACTCAGGTCCTGGGTTAGATTCTCAGAACTATAAATAATCATCATTGTGTATTATAAAAACGAAGTAAAGCTCACACCTGTAATTCCAGCACTCAAGAGGCTGAGGCAAAGATGATCATCATGAGTTCAAGGCCAGCCTACACTACAGAGCAAGACTCTGTCTCAAAAAATAAGTAAAATGAATGGATGAAGCAGGAGAAACACATCACTGTCACCATTTTGTTCTCTATTTTAACCTAATCTTGATAAGTAAATAGCACAAAAAGGTAACAGGCTTGAAGTCATGATTACAGCAATTGTTTAAAATCATTAAACAACTTAAATCCTGGCCCATTATGCTGAGTTAAACAAAAGCACTTGTAAAACATACCAAACACTAAAAGTAGGTGAAGATGACAATGTTAAGATGCACCAAAAAATGCCCAAGGAGTACAGGTAATGAAGACTTAAAAAAAAAACAATTCACAAACCATAGACTATAGCAACCAATTAAGGCTTTTTAAAAAACTCCACAAACCACAGACTAAATGTGGCTTTCTTGGCTTCTACCACTCAATAGAGATTACTGGGGAATAAAAGTACCTCCTACAATAGATGGTATCATTTCTACCATTACTTGTCTGGCTTCTCAAGACCTCTACTACACTGAATTATGAGCAAAATCATAGAAAGTGAAATGAGATTTTTAAATACTGCCTGTCTCTCATGTTTAATTTTATGTATCACAATGTCCCCTTTAAATGAGTCTCCAATAATAAGTAATTGTAGGTTAGCTTTTAAGAAGATGTGGCAGAGCCTTAGCCTTCCAGAGCTTTGAATTCATGTACTAGCTTGGGTGCAACGCAAGTGGTCAGATTTCTTTTTCTTACCAATAGAACAAATCAGACCCTACTCTTACCATAGTAATGAATTTAAAATCAATCCAGGTAGTTGGGAAACTGTTATAGCTGAAGGAGGAAACAGTATTATTCCTTTTTTTTTATTATTTGAAAAAAGGCAGTTACTATGTCTATGATATTTTAAATTCTACCTGTCCTATGAGTATTTTTTTTTTTTTTACCATGAACACAGATACAGAAATGTGTCAATTTGCTTGAGTTACGTAAGTCTTTAAATTTGCTCAAATTTGGAGCTTTTTCACTGTGGCTATGATGAACAGACTTCATTAAGTAAGGTGTGACACTGCACCAGAATTGCGGAGTCCTGGAATTTATAAAATTTACTCATTCCTACATTACCTTATGCTTTTACATGTTCATTTACCATCCCAATTACTGTTTACCTAGTATTTTTTAAAGCTCAAAAAAAGTGTATCTCCTTTACTTACTATTCTAATCACCATTATTCATTTGGTCACAGGTGTTATATACTAGTTACATCTCATTAAAAACACAGAAAGCAGGAAGATAGAACTTTTGCAAAAGGGAACGATATGAAGAGATGAAGAGAGGGGAGGTAAAGGAAAGGGGATAAAAAAAAAACTAAGATGTGTTATGTACATGTACTAACTCCCTATGATAAACGTAATCACTATGTACTGCAAACATGAAAAAGAGTAAACCTGGAAAACTAGTAAAAAGTATTCATCAAAACCCAATGAAAATAATCTCGCATCCATTAGTGTACAAAAAACACATTCTGATATGCTCATTCAGCAGCAAATATATTAAAAGTGTAACTAAAGTCATGCTTTGAGAAACAGTAATTTAGTCCTAAATTCTTAGGTCACAGTTAAGGAAATAAACTCTTAAGAGAAAACATGACCTGCCCAGAGACACACAGCACCTAGTGGCAATCTACAACTGAAATAACCAATGTAGTCCCACTACAACAGACGCTCCAGATGGTTAAGCTCCCAGGAGAAGTAGAGACCTGGACTTAGGAGTTGACCAAAGAGTGAGCCTTGAGAACTCAGGAGCCCTTTGCTTGTGGGTCTGGGCTTTCTGCTATCTCTGAGAAGCAATATACAAAACATGGTGCTTACAAAGTAACTCTCTCAAAGACTGTATGGACTGGCTGAATCTCATGTGATTTTGTCCAACTCACTGAACTTCAAGGTATATGATCGAAGATAAACATGTCTCCTGGACCAGTTTCCTAATTTTTGCTCCAACAATGTGTGAGTCCCTTACCCTCACAGTTAGACTCATACAGGCTCTATAGGGTTTCAGGAAAAAGATTTTCCATCTCTAGATTTTAGGCAAGCTTTGGAAACAGGCAGGAAGTTTCCATTACAGAATCACTCATGTATTTCCCAGACATCCAGAGGGCAGGTTTTATTTTCAAATGATAGATAACTTGTGTCTGTATACCTAGCAGTGTTTCATACACTGTCCCATAAGTTGTGGATCCAGATAAGCGTGGCTATGTATACCATATAGCTAACAATAAATGTTATTAAATGTTTATTTATTTACCAGGTACTTTGCCATGTCCCTGAAGTGTACTTTCTTATTTAATTCTAACAACTGTTTGCTGTGATTATCTTCATTCCACACATAACAGACCTATGGCTTACAGCTAGGTGGCTCGTCTGCGTTTCAAGTGGCAAGTAGGTCAAATTCAAACTTAAAATTCCAACTGAATCTGGAATCTGGATCTATGCTTTTTTTTTTTTTTTTTTTGGTACCAGGGATTGAGCTCATGACCTTGTGCTTGCCAGGCAGACACTTACACTGCTGAGCTAACTCCCTGGTCCTAGATCTATCCTATTAATGTACTAGGTATACCCAATCCTTTTAAAAAGTTATTTAAGGAGCTAGGGATATATAGCTCAGCAGCAAGGTGTCTGCTTGGCAAACGCAAGGTCCTGGGTTCAATTCCCAGTGGGGGGGGGAGTCATTTAAAAGGTAGTATTCATATATCTGACATATTAAGTTAGCTTATTTCTTCACCTTAGAGAGATCTTAGTGCACTTGTGAAGTTAACAATATAGCACATTCTGGAAATGCCATTTCATATTGAGCCGAGTTCACTTCTTTTAGTCCAATAATATTCAGTTTGTAGTATCTGCATGTCAAAAAAAACCATCAATAACAATGCACATTGTTAATTATCATCAATTATCATTATAACTGTTAATTAACATTAAATCAAGTGTAGGCATTTACTGGATACAAAACCGGTGAACTAATGTGGTAAAATAAAAAATACATTTGGAATTTGTCCTTGGCTCTTGCCAGTTCCTAAAACCTTGGAATTTCCTAAAACCCTTGGAATTTTCTGACTGCCATGTCTTTTGTTATTCCTGAAGAGCCTCTGGACCACACCTGAGTTTATGCTAACAGACTGCTTTTTTCTCCTACAGGTTTTAAGGGTGGGACTGGCCAACACAGAAAGGAGCAAAATTGGATTATATGCCCTACTTTCTGACTTCTGAGCAACCAGAGGCCAATGACCACACTTTTATAATAAAATCTCAAAACTCTGAAACAATGAACCTGGAGAATTTCTAGGTTGGTGACCACACTGATATGCTGGGAGGGTGGTATATACCCAAGTTGACATCTACTCTGCACCCTCCAACATAGCCTGGCCCTAAGCATCTATTCTTTTTGGCTTTTCCTGAATTAAATCATGTTCGTTGGGTTTCTTAGTTTTGTTTTGTGAGAGGGGGTGCTAGGGAACCCGACTCAGGGCCTTGCACATGCTATATAAATACTCTACAACTGAATTACATCCTCAGCTCAAATTCTATCTTTTATAGTAAAACTACAGTTCTAAAAAATCACATATTGGGCTGGGGATTTAACTCGATGGCATAAGCACCTGCCTGGCAAATGCGAGGTAGTGAGTTCGATCCTCAGTACCGCAAAAAATAAATAAATAAATCACATATTGGCTGAATTCTATTAATCATGCTAGCAAATTTTCAAACCCAAGGAAGAAGGTCACAAAAATCCCTGATTTTGTAGTCTGCCAGGCAGAAGTACAGGTAATTTGGGAATACTCAATAGCCGTAGCTGGCATCTGAAATGGGGCAAAATCTTGTGCGACTGAATTAACATGTGGGTTCTGTGCTAATTTCAGATGAAATCGGCACATTCAGTCTATAGAATGGCCATAGACGCTGTGCTAATTTCAGACAGTATCTGAGCTGAGTTACTGAACACTAACTGCCAGAGAACTGTAGGAATGATATAATTAATCACATTAAAATCAACATCACTGATGCTTGGAAGGCACTTCCTTGCTTGATGTAATCAAGAAATCTTCCTTTCACTGATTCAGAGCACTGCTTGGTGTTCTAGGACCTAGTATCAGGCCCTTTAAAGAGAGTCACGAATGCCCAGTAGAATAAAAAAATTTTAAAGAAGACTGATTTAACGTTCTAAAGAAAACACTCATGCTTACAGAAGTGCAAAGTTTAAAAATGATTACTTGATGTTACTTGTGACTTATTTTATGTTTATTATCCTTCCCATGAGTCAGTCAAAATTTTATATGTAACTATTCCCCTGAACAGCAGACATTGTTAAATGACAACAGCTACCACTTAGTATTCTCTTCATTACATAAACTCTAATGAACCCAGGTACATTTATTCATCTTATCAATTTCTGATTTGTGAAAATGAATCTTAAATTAACAGAAATTAAAAAAAAAAAAGATCAGAGTGCCATAAGCAGCTTATCATGAATGGCTGACTGACTAGTCAATCTTGATGACCAATCTAGTCAAACCAGGTACTGCAACTCTGTTCATCTTTGTGCAGCAGAAACAAACCTTCCAGTTGAGGTTGGGGGTGGGGAGAGGGCTTGTGGTCAGGACTCTGGGCAGGGTCACCACATTGCCCAATTCTATTCCATTGGTTCCAGTGCTTCTCTTAGTGAACGGTGTTTCCCAGAGTTGGGCAATCTTGTGGGCCTACTTCTTTTCAATCCACTGCTGTTCAGGAAGCACCATTATTAGCACTTTCAACAGTTTCTCTGCTGTCTACTGTGGACAAGTCTCTTCCCCATAACCATCTCACCTCTGCTTCATATGCTGACTCCCTCTCAACTAAACTAGCTATCTTTTCTTTATTTTTTTTATTTTTTTTTATTTTAAAGAGCAAACTAGCCATCTTAATGCCTCTGGAAAAGACTTCAAGTTTTCTTTTTCATAAAAGTAAGGAAACCATATGCCATGAACTGTAATCAATTGTTTTAAAACAACTGGATAAGTAACTCGGTATTTGAAAGAAAAATTAATTTGCTAAGATAAAACGTACACAGAGGGTAAGGCACAGTGGTATATTCCTGTAATTCCAGCTATTTCAGAGGCTGAGGCAGGAGGATTACAAGTTGAAGGCTAGGTCTGGCAACTCAGTAAGAACCTGCCTCAAAATAAAATGGGCTGGAGGTAGATAAGTGGCAAAACATTTAAGGCCCTGGGTGCAAAGCATTTGCTGTACTAAAGAGAAAAACAAACAGAATATACAACTTTCACCATACAATATCTAATTTTTCAATTCCTTTCACTGAGGAAAAAAAAAGTCACTACAACTAGGAAAAATAACTCCTTAGAAGGTTAAACCTTCCAGCATGTCCCTGATTCTGCTTCCTACGACTCACACTCCATAGAGTCCTGGCATCATCACTGAGGTGGTATATACCTAATGTCGTACTCTTTTTTAAAGAGCACCTACTACATACGTGATCATCTAGTAGATATGAACCAAGTGATTACTTTGAAACCAAATTTACTTCACGGATATTACAAAATAAGGAGTGTATATTCACTGTAGTTACTTCTATGGAGTAGTTCTGTCAATGGCTCTACTTTTCAGCATTCTGCACAGGTACTGTTTAATGCAACTCCTACTTTTTTTTTCTCTTTTCTTTTGAGATAGGGTCTTGCTATGCAATTCAGACTGGCCTCAAACTAATGGCCATCCTTCTGCCTCAGCCTCCCAAATGCTGAGATTATAGGCATGTACCCCCATGCCTTGCTACTTGAATGTAATGTGATCACTTTCAGAAATATTTTGAGGTGAATGAAAAAGCCGGTGGCTCTTTTAAGTATTCAAAATCCTCGGCTAAATGAGGGAGCGCTCATCACATTACTTATTAATAACTTTGCTTCACCTATGCCACAAGAGTCCTCTCTAAATGATTAATCATTTGTGACCAAATGTTTGAGTAAAGAACCCAGGAATATAGAAGACCAAACACCAAGGATTTAATTAGACTCAAATCCTATTGAACGTCTACAGGGACTTGAGAGGTATTATAATGGAGAGGACAAGAATCAGTGCGGACAAGACCTGTTCTTTGCTCTGTAACTTTCTCATTGTCTGTTTTCCCATTAAAACTACTGCTTTTCAACTGCTTTCCAGACTCAGAACATTTTATTCAACTGAATCTTATGAAGAAAGGAAACAGAGTATTACAGGAGCGTTTTTCAGAATGAGACTGTGGCGTAAAGTGGAAGGAAGAGAACAACTCTCACATCCTTGCCACAAGCATACTCCAGAAATGGCCCCCAAGAGGGTTCCTTAAAGTTCAGCTTGGGGGGCAAAAAAAAAAAATCACACTACATAGCTGAAAGTTCTGCAAAGATCCTTTGTATGCTTCTTCCCAAAATGGAATAAGTAGAATTGACTACATTTAATATATCTAATGCTAGCCCTAAGTACTATGTAGCATCGAAATTACAAATCACACACCAGCGTACTTTAGGTCAATGCTACAGAGTCTAAGCCAGTGATGGCTAACCTTTTAGAGCTTTCAACAACATAAAACAGCCTGCTGTGGCATGCATCCAATAGGTTTACCACACTGGTCTAACCCATTCATGAATAAAAACTAAATTGAAAGGTACAGTATAACCAAATTTTGATGCCTGACTATGTGGATGCAATCTGTTACTAAAATAAGGGGAGGTAGGTCTTTCCAACACACAGTCTCCTAGATTAATAGGCAAAAAAAGGCAATGGCTACAAAATGCTGAACACTCCCACATTTGAAAAGTCCTATAATATGTAGTGGTGCTATCCATGATCCTCAGTCAGTCATCAATCAGTCTGGATCTACTAGTCTCACTGACAGGATTATTTCCACTTGCCAGATCAAAAGCTTGTGCCTTCTAGCAGGGTAGAACATGAGCATGGTACTTCCCAAAGCTACATACTTCCCAGGTGCCCATGCAACAAGTTAAACCCAGCATAGCACAACTCCTGAGCAAGGGCAAGTCCTGAGGAGGCAGGAGTTATTAACAAATCCACCTGCCTATGTAACCGGGTTGGTAACCAGGTGACTTACTTTGCCACTTAAAGCTAATCAAACCTCAAGACTGATTTACTGAACTTCCCTTTTGTGATGTATGGTATTTATAAATAAGGTCTCATTTACATACCTCTTAAAATAATTAGGCATTTTTCCTTTTAACACAGTACATCTTCAAATAATTAAACAGTGTGCGCCACTTTCAACATTTTCTCTCATTATTCCCTCCTAAATCTTATCCACCTAAAAAGAAATAGAAAAACAAACTATCACCTAGAAAAACAAAAGAATTAGTGCAACTAGATTTGAGCTGAAGGACACCAAGTCAAATGACCCTGGCCTGTTGTGCAAAGAGCTTCAGGACACTGTCCTAACATTAAGAACTGATCCTGGTTGGCTGGTATGAACATCTGTAAACAGACACAAAGAGGTAATTATAAGTTATCAAGAGCTGAGGAAACAGGAGTTACCGCGTAATTGCTATTGTTCCCATCTGAGTTACCACTTCTTCACCTCAAAACAACTGGCAGCCAGTGTACAATTAACTCTCCTACTGCAAAACACATATCAAAACAGTGGCAAAATCAGATTAACTTTAAGTCATCAAATGCAGTGCAAAACCACTTACCCACAACCCCAACAGCAAGTGACATCAGTTGACTTTTTAAGTTGTCCACCTTTCAGAAGAATTTGTCCAAAAGAACCCAAAGGTCAAGAAATAATTCACTGGTACCCTAGATTAAAGGGTTGGCTCAGCTCCAAGATTTCAAATTCACTTAGATTTGCAGATTCTTTCCCCAAATACAGTTAGAGGCCATTGTAGGAGTCAAAGGCTTCTGCCTCTGTTCAAGTCCCCTCCTACCCATCCACCTCCTTTCAAAAATTAGAAAACAGCCAGCAGTCTCCAAACTGGCTGATGAAATTTCAGCCTACAGGATATTTTCATACTTGAGTTATATATAATAAGCCATTGAAATGAAGATGAATAGTAGCTTAGTAGCCCACCAGATACAGCATGTTATGCCCAGCATTGGCATACAAAAGTCAAGTCCAAAACCTCTAACCTGGCCAAAAATGCATGCACACGCACGCGCACACACACATACCTATCTCACTACCAATTCTCCACTCCTTTGAAAAACTCTTTAGTATATAGGGTGGAGTCTGTTGTTGCCTGGTCCTAACTATTCACTCTAGTCATTTGCTTGCTAGGACTTTCTCTTTGCATTTAAGTCAGAATTCCGTAATTCAGTACCAGTCTAAGCAGTGATGGTGTATTTTTAGAGCTTTCAATGATAACAAACTGCCCACTGTGGCACCCATGCCATAGATTTGCTACCATGGGAAGCCATTCACTTTATCCTGTTTAGAACAGGACTTTCTGAGCAGAAAGCTCTATTCAAGCTGGTTCTGACAATCCATCTATAGGAGTTACTGGAGTACTAGGACTTAAAGCAGGTGACAGTCCTCAGTTTCTGATTCATCTTACCAAACACAAAAAAGGTTTAACTTTTCTTCCGGAGTTTACTACCAAAAGTCCAAGCAACCCTTAAATCTCTTACTGAGTCAAAAGGCTGATTCACTTAAAGAACACATTCATCACTGTTGTGAAGTGCAAAAGAAGAAAAAACAGTCTCCATGTTTCAGCCTACTGTGATGTCTCAGAGTGAAGGATCAGGGAATTATGATTAGGTGTCTCAAATGGACAATCTTGGTCAACTTAAGCCTCAAAAGCAGCACACTACTGGAGATTTGTCCCCAATAGAAGGCAAAAGTAGGTTACATCCCTTGGTTACATGCCAATCCAAAGATGCCGACATAGTAGAATGAGTCCCACAATGGTCATTATCTATTGTAAGCACTGAGTGAACTTTTAGCACCAACCTACATCTCAGCTAAGTATTATTAGTCATCAGGAGGACGCACAAGAGTGGAATTACTGCAACACAAACTTTGCTTCCCCATAGAAATATAACTTTAAACTGAGATCTTGATGGTCGCCTTTGTAGACAAACAGGGCATATTATTAACATGCTCCCAATCTTTCAATATTAAGTTCACAGAGAGGGAAGACTCATGCTACCACACATTCAGAGCAGTTACACAATTTTAAATAGCAGCATAAGACAAATAACAAAAAAAATGTGTGCCTTCAATTGAATATCCCGTTCAGTTTGAAATGCTCAGGAGATTTATACTCGTGAAAGGCCAGGTGACCACTGCCTCTTCTTCTACCCTCGTCTGGCTATCCTTTTTAAATATAACAGACCAAAGTACCTGCAAAAATAAGTGATAAGACCCTCAGAAGGGAAACACCTGGATGTGGTGGTACATGCCTATAATCTCAGCACTTGGGAGACTGAGGCAAGAGGATTGCTTCAGATTCAAGGTCAGCCTGAAAGACACAGCTAGGTCCTGTCTCAACATCCACTTCAAAAAAAGAGGAAAAGATACAGAAATTAAAAAGATTCTTCTTCTTTCTTGCTCTTGTCTAACTATGCTGAGTCCTACCTCTGCTTCTCTGACCCTGTCCTTTTTCATTCAACTTTCACTCACTCAGCCCACTACTGTCTCCTTCTTCCCAGTCCTTGGAACTGGCCAACCTAATCACACTAGTTTCTGCATTAGCAGTTTCCTAAACCTGTAAGGCTGCTCTTCTTATCATGATTGAGTCCTTTTTTATTTAAAGTTCAGTGTGTCACCTCCATTTTGTTGTTTTGGTTTGGTTTTTGAGACAGGATCTCACTAGGTAGTCCAGACTGGCCTTAAACTCACTATGCAGCACAGGCTGGTCTAGAACTCACAATCTTCCTGTCTCAATCTCCCAAGAACTGCAATTACAGATGTGCACCAACATTTACAGTTAGGTCTTTCTCCGCTGTATTCCCATTAGACAATTTCTATCACATCGTTTACTTTCCTTAGCACTTAATCAAAATCACATTTGCTTATCTGTTTCTGTCCCCAATCCCAACTCAAAGTTCCTTGAGAATAGAGCTTTTGCTTGTGTTAACCTATGTATAACCAGTGCCCAAAACTTAGTAGCTACCACTTAGTAGCCAATCAATAAACGTTTGTTGAATGAATAAATTTTGGGTTTTTGATTCAACAGTAAACTAACAAGGTTATGAATAAGGACAGTAGTCATTCTTTCATTGTATTTCTGTGAAATGCCTGAACAGTTACTTGTACAATCAAGGCATTAAATATTCTGTTTTATCAGGCTTGAAAGCCCTGATAAATAGGACAGGACTCTTCTCAGCATCAGAAGAACATCTGTTATGATAATTCTTCTAGCAATTTGCTTATCAAGCTCAGTTACAGATGGACAGGATTTATGCACACTTTCTAATCAAAGGACCCCTAAAATGTAAGCATTACCTCTTAAAGTTCTTAAGACAGTTTCAGATTTGACAGGATTTCTACAAAAATAAACACCAAAATAGGAGTCATTATACTTCATTCTGAAGTCCATGTCAGGCTAGAGTCCTACTTGGTGATTCTTTTTTAATACAACAGAATGTCAACAAAGAATTCTTCCAATTAATCTTTGCTTTCTTCAGTTTTTCTCATTTATTATTGCTTTGTATTCTTTAACACAAAACAGACCACAGTGTTTCATTTAAGACCACCTGTACACAAAGAACCCGCTAAACAAATAAGATGAAAATCAGCCCTAGTCCACTGTGTCACTTAAGACCTGTGTGCCAGACACACAAACGGAGAAAAAGATAAAAGAGCTATTGTCCAACTGTAGAAACAAAAAAAGTAATATGGGGTTTTCTGTTCTCTGAAGTGCATCATGAAGTGTGGGTGGAGAGAAACACAGAAATCCAGAATTAGACTAACATCAAATCGTTTTGGAAAGAGTTGACAATATGTAAATTCTCACACATAAAGTATTTAGAGCAAGAGACCTTGAATCTTGAGCTATGATACCATTCAGGATTCTTTTAAAGGGTTCTGGAATTCTCGTATTCATAAAATAAAATGTTCATTATAATCGGGAGCTAAGAGGCGTTGAGAGAAACTCCCAGTGTGAGATAGCTTGTAACTGAAGTATTACAAACCTTGCAGTATCTGGGATTGAGGCTGAACACCAAATTCAAAAGAGGTAACCAAGATACTAAGTAACATAAAGGGCGGGGGGGGGGTATGAATGCCACTCAGCCAGAAAGAATTAAAGTGGAAATGAGGGGTGTGTGTGGGGAAGGATGAGGAGGATGGAAAAAACAATACATTTATCACCCCGTCCCACTTCCTATACAGGATACAGGCAAAACCTCCAGCCCCATTACCTCAGACACAGATGGTTATCGCTTACAGCAAAGGTGCACAGAAAGGCCTTCAGGTCTGAGCCCCTTAATTCCAAGGCTGTTAACGATTAGAGAAGGATGGGGGTGGGGAGGGAAATGAGGGCGGAGGGAGCTAGAGAGTCACCCACCACCACCTCCTTGGGCTCCTACCTCACGGCGCTTAACCGAGACTTGGGACCAGAGTCTAAACCCCTTCCAGGGAAGCTCCGACCCCACAACCCCAGGCCCTGGGTTGCGGGGTGCTGGCAGTTGGGAAGCAGGGACAGTAGGTAAGTTTTCTGAGCCCTGCGGCTGACACGCCACAGGCTCCCCTCACAGCCTCTTCTCCAGAAAGACCCGTCCAGACAAGGCGCTGATTTCCACTCCTCCCTTCCACCCCTCTTCCCAAGGAACCCAACCCCCGCCCCTTCATCTCTCAATGCTCCCCCCTTTTCCTCAACTCCCCCCCCTCCCAAACTCACAGCTGCTCCAGAGGTTCCTCCAGTCAAACCCTTTCTGGAAACGACGGCGGCCCGGCGGATCCAAACCACCTACCATCCCCGCTCGCGTTTCCAGGCTCCCTACCCCCGCCGCCGCCGCCTCTTCTTCCACCACTGCCGCCGCCTCCTCTTCATCTGCGGCCCACCGGCTGCTGCCGTCTCGAAGCCCCGCCCCCTCCATTGCCTCCTGCATCATCACTTCCGGTAACCCCGCCAGCCTCCTGCTCCAGAAGGGAGACGGGAGGGAAAAAGGGGAGGGAACGGGTGGAAGATTACGTCACGACGTACGCAAAGACGGTACGAAGCCGTCGCCAAGTAAGGGCAAAGACGTAGCCCGTGAAAGGAAGGGCTGGGCGGAGCTGAGTTAGACCATTTTTTGATTAGAATGGGGGAGAAACATAGCCAAAGGAGTGAAGGGAAAATAGGGAGAGGATGAGATTGACTATAGTGTTGGATACGTCGGTGAATAGGGTAAAGTAGAAAGTTTAGAAAGGCTCTAGGCTACCCCTAACCTGGAACTAATGCTCCCAAATAAGTGCTCCCGGTGGTTTGGTCTGGCCTGGTTTACCGGACCTGCGGATGCTCAGTCGGCCGGGGTTCTGCAAAACTTCTGGTGCCGCCTCCCCCCAGCCTGCCCCCAGCCTGCCAGGGGCTGCGGTGCTTCTTTGGGTGGGGGAAGGTAGGATTGACGCAGAGTGAGTGTAAGGAATGGACACGCTGACTCCAGGCGCGGGGATCTGGGGGCAAGGGTTGACTCCTCTGGGACTAGGAGGAGGTGGGGGCGGGGGTGCAGTGTTGCTAAGAGACGCGCCTGTGTGACCCCAGCCTCAGGAGGGCGGCTTGGTGTCTTTGCAACTGACCTCAGCGACCTTCCTCAAGGAAGTCGCACATGGGCCAGAAAGGGGAGGCTTGGTTTGGGGTCCATCTTGAGACATTTGTGAGACTTTTGGCACCCTTAAGGTATATGGTATTTGGTAGGAGCAATTCTAGGGTGAGAAGTCAGTCTAAACGAATTCCCATGCAAAAACGAAGGTTTTCTAGGACAGTTAAAGCCAGCTGCATTAATTCGGTCTGTCAGCAAACTTCAGAATAAGACGAAAGCTTTGCTCCTATTCATTCGAAGATTAATGAGTTAACAAACAAATAAGTATCAAAAAGTGAGAAATGTCCTCCAAAGCCCGGATAAAGTGCTAGAAGACGTGGAGAAAGGCCACCCCAAATTAGGGAGAGTTGATCAGAGTTAGGACACCATTTGCAGGGTGGGGAAGCCAACTGAAAGAGGAAGGAAAGGCAGGGAATAAGCTATGTAAGTGAAGATAAGAGCCAGTGAGACTGAAGCAGAAAGGGGCAAAATGTTCTGTGGTGAAGCTGGAGACGTGATGGGACCTGATCAGAGCCTTTTTTCCCAAAGGTAGAGTTTGGCTGTGGTGTTACCAAAGCATTTAAAGAAGGATAGTGACCTGACCTGATTGACATTTTTTTAAAAAATCACTTAAGATTGAGAAGCTGTTCTCTTAGCCAGGGAGAGGTGACTACTAGTGTTGAAAGCATCGTTTCTGTGGAAATAAAGAGAGTTTGGTTCAGAATCTATTTTGGAAGATCAACTTGTAGGACTTGCAGTATTAGATGTAAAGTGTGTGGGAAAGGGTTTTCTGAAGGAAAAATAATTTATAAAAAAATACACTAAATGTTAACAATCCAAAAGGAGATATCAAGAGGTTAATAAAGTTAGGAGAAAGGTCATAACTGGTACTAATAAATGTGGAGGTCTCTATAGATCACATTGGAAAAAGGTTTTCAAACTTCCCCGGGCTCATAATTATAGAGTTTGCTCAGAAAAGGAAAAACTGGCAAAGGAGACTCTTGACATAGACAAGTCCTCAAAGATAAAAGGATGATGCAAACATCTGTATATCCTGGAATAATGGCACTAATCGTCATAATCTGTGAAACCCATCCTCAAAGGCCTGGCTCAAATCTCTTCCCTCCAACAGTCATTGCTTTTGGAATTGTGCACAGGTACTTTGTGTACTTTTTAGAAAATACATAAATGTTTATTTGCATGTCTATCTTTCTCATGGATTATTGTGTCTTTCTGGCTTTCAGCACAGATCCTTTGCCCAATAGGTTCCAATATGGTTTTGGTTGGGCAGCAGCACAGTTCACCAAGTGTTTGCCGTGGGATTTAATAGCTTCTGACGAAGGGATTTTTGTCTGTGTTGCTGCATTGGCACCACAATTGTGGTCATACTCATACTATGGTGAAAAGGCTATCAGAAAAAGAAGCCTACCTGGCAAACCCAGTGTCCTGAGTTTGATCACCGATTCCAGAAAGCAATAATCAGAAAGCCTAGGTTTCACTTTTGGATCTGCTCTTGGCCAGCAGAACAAAGTAGATTAGAAGCTGCAAAATGGTAAGACAGAAATCGCCTGCAAACATATTCAACCCACTAGTTCAACCCACTAAGTCATTTAAATTCTTTTATTTGCCAACATTTACAAATTGGATAAAATGTGAATTATCACTTTCATTTGAAAAAATCAGTCTCACACCAGCCTAAAGTTCCTAGAGGTTACTACATAACAAGTCAGCTAGAGCTAAACAGTTCCTTTCCCTTTGTTATGTGGCTTATTCCCCAAGTGTGCCAAAGGCCTCTTCTCTTCTCACTCTTACCTGGCTGATCCCAGTGGGCATTTGACTTGGTCTAGAGCTGTGTTGTCCCTATGTGGCTGTAAGCCACATGTGACTGTGTGAATGAAACAGTTCAGTTTCCCAGACACATCATATTTCAAATGCTCAAGCATTGTTTTGGCAGTGGTGGGGTTGAGCCCAGGGCCTCTCTACTGAGCTACATCCCCACCATTGTTTTTTAATTTTGCTAAGTTCCCCAGGCTGGGCTTGAATTTACAGTCTTCCTGCCTTAGGCTCCCAGAGTGTTGAGCTTATAGAAATGTGCCATTGTGATGAGCAGAAAGAAGAGTTCCATCAAAGCAAGTTCTTTTGGTCAGCACTGGGCCAGAGAAACTTACTCTGAGTGCAACTCATTCCCTGCATGTAAAAATGGACAATCATTCTCCTACTCTAAAAAGGCTTGGTCTAGTAAGATCCTGTATCTCTCTACAGGTCAGATAAGTTGCTCATTTGATAGTTGATAGGTGGAGAGTACTTGGAAACTGTTCTGAAAACATGGTCCCCTATGCAGTGTTGTTATCTAACAGTTGGATCTAGGGTCAGGTGCTAGAAAGCCCAGCTGTATCTAATGTTGTAACCAAAGCCCTTTTGCCAGTTTCCTAATCTGGTTTCTTAGCAGATTATCACAAAGCAAGAATCTAATGTTTTGGCTTTCTGACTTTTCAGAAGATTCTGGAAGATGCTGGCTAGGGAGTTATGAATGACTCCCTAGCCAGATCTCTAGCACTGGTCTATTTCTGTCTGTTCCCAGTCATCTCTTGACACCTCTGACTGACTCTAAAAATATGCTGATAAGAAAACAGGTACTTAAAAAAAAAAAAGATAACAGGAACTTCAGTTTCTTTTGAATTGAGAAACCATAGCTTGATTTCCAGTTAGAATTTCTGTCTTCAATGATAGAGTATATCTATTGCTTGGTACACTTTGGTCACAGTGGTCTGATTGGAATTGAGCTATACAAGTATAACTTTGTGTGCTCCAGTGCTGACACAGATGGTTCCCAACTAACTTAGCATCAGTTCGACTTAATACTTTCTTAACAGTGGGGTGAAGGTGATACAAGTTCATAAGAAGCCGTATTTTGAATTTTGATTTCTCCCTCTACTAGCAATATGTAGTACAATAAATATTCCTTCTTAATGGTGATCCTGGGCAGCACACTAGCTGCAGCTCTATCAGTCATCCAGGTGAACAACCAACACTGTGATACTTGGTAGATAGGTGAGTTACATGCATATTTCGCTTGAGATGTTTTCAACGTATCACAAGTTTATCAGCATTTAGCACCATTGCAAGTTGAGACACATCTGTATTTAGAAGGGCATCTGCCACCTGTGATCTTGAGATAGTTATTTTAGAAGTCTTTCAGATGTTAGTATTTTGATTTTGCCCCTTGCTCTGAAAATTTTTCATATTATAGAGTCTAACCTAATATTATTTCCCTTCTGTACCCTTTCTTCCCTGTCCCCTATCTCTGATGCACCATATTGTCACTTTCTGTGTAAAAAGATTCTATTTCAGAGAATAGCTGTGGAACGAATGATTAAGTACAACCCACAAGCATATCCTGAGATTTTCAAAACTGTGTGGCGTTGTACTTCCCTTTTTGGATTCTGGTAACCAAAACTGAGTGCAGGACAGAAAACAAGTCTGTGGTAATAGTGGGGGATGTTGATTAATGGAGGGAAAGGACTGGTATGTGTGGGGCATGGTTTCATTTGAAGGTTGTTTGATTGCAGCAACAATGATATTGTGTAGGATGCTGGTGTATGCTGAAAAGTACTCTGAAGGATAAACAAAGAGTAAGATATAAAGGAAGAGAAGTAGGAAGGAAAGCCTGGTTGTGTCTTTGGTATTGGCACTTTCATTATATTTCCAGTAAGAAGTATGCGCTGTGGTCTAAAGATAAAGGGTATCTCCAACAGAGTTATTTACTCATACTGAAGAACAATAACCTTTTACTGTACAGGGATTATTAATGATCAGAGGGAAACAGCTTTAGGAAAATCCATTACTACCACAAAGCAATAAATTCACCAACAGGCCATGCACTTTTTTCATTTCTCTGCAGACAAACTTAGCATTCATAAATGAGACCTCACTCTTTATTTCTTCCTAGTCAGGTAACCTGTCCCTTTAAGTTCTAGTGCCAAGTGGCTGGTGATTTCTGTGTGTGTGTGTTTTGTGTTTTGTTTTTGTTTTGTTTCTCCAGAGTCTTCCTGCTTAACTATGTCCATAGCCCTTTTCATTTTTTATTTTGAGACAGGATCATACTAAGTTGCTTGGGTTAGACTCAAACGTGTGATCCTCCTGCCTAACCCTCCCTGAGTACTGGAATTTCAGTAGTATATCGTTACACCTGGTTCCTAGCATTGAGTGTTTAATGGAATAGCTCAAGTAATTCCTACAACTTTTTGAAGAAGGTTCTGTTATTACCTTTTATATTTTAAGAAACTAAAGCTCAGAGTGATTACTAATTTGCCCCCCAAGGGGTGAAGTCAGAATTAAAACCCAAGTTTGTCCACCCATAGGTCATAAATTTATTTTTTGTATTATATCCTTATATATGTAGGAAAACTTTAATGCCCAAAACCAAGACAGGCAATCTGTACTCTGCAATTCAGGGCACAAAAGTGTGATTACTTTTAAAGTGTTCTGGGATCTTTGCTAGAGAAATGTTCAAATACCATTTCATGTATCTTGGAATAAGAATGGACATTACCAATGACTATCCTGTGTGTATGTAAATGTATTCTAATATATTTTTAATACTCCACTGTATATAGATGTAGGAGTGTGATGAATGAAACTGAGTCCCAACTGTCTTCCCTCTCAAAACTCCTCTACACACACACACAATGAAAAAGAAAGGCCAGACAAAATTATAATGTTCTGAGGGGTGTGCTCGAGGAGCCAGGGCTGCACATAGCAGGGGGACTGACTCAGTCTCAGTGTGAGAAAGTAACCTCTCAAGAAGTAATTAAAAGCAAAGAATGAGAAGCAGCAGGAAGGTAAAGCTGCATGAGATGGGGCCTTCACATGGCAAGGAGGAGTCCTAGATCGAAGGAGACAGGGCAGCAGAACACAGATGTGCACTAGTGCACAATAAGTCATAATGCTCGTTTTGTTTGGGTCAATGTCAAAATCTACCCTCCCATATACACACCCTGCCTGCCCAAATTATAAAGCACTTGTGAGAAATTTTGGCTATATTGCAGTCATTAGTTGTGAAAAGAAAAACAAATTCTACCTGGGGTCAAGTCTTTCTTAAAAAGAATGAAAAGGAGTCATTCCTTTCACTTTTGAACTTCAGAGTCTGGGTTAAGTCCTCATTCCTTTTTCTGTTCCAACTCTTATTTGACCTGCAACACTTTTTATTTAGTAGAAGACAAAGCGCCATGAGACTCCAACATGTGGAATTTTGACATTCCTGAGACGAGAGTCATACTTCTATAAATTCTATCTGGGGAAAGAGAATTTTCAACTCTGCCCTTAAACTGCTCAGCATTTGTGCTTCAGTGAGCTTTCCAAAGATGGTGGGGTGGGAGGTTGTTTCAGAGGTGGAGGAAAAATGAAGTGGATAAGGTCCCTAGAACTACGAAGTTCTTCTATTGACCTGTAAAACTAGATTGGAACATACCAAGCACCTAGGTATGCCCAATGTAGTAGTTTACTGGAGCCCTCCCAGGACCCTTTACTGTACTTACACCCTTAACTGCAAGTGGAAAGGTGAGTGGGTGTTTAGTTTTTTTCTTTTGGATTGATCACTCCCCCTTATGATTCCCCATCACTGACTCCAAAATAGAAACAGGGAAAAGCTGTGGTCAGAAAGGGAAATAATTATCCAGCTTTTGGGAATTTTGATCCTGGCTTTCCTGTCAGTAGTTTGTGGCATTAGGTAAGACTCATGTTTTAGCATCTGTGAGAGTAGTAGAATTATAGGCAGTTGTGATATAGTCTAGTCCAGCATGTTTTATTAGAAGATATAAAGCAGACTGTTATTCCAACTTACAAAAAATGGGCCAATGTCTAATTTTTCTGTTTCCAAGACCCAGCATCCCAGCTGGTGCTAGATTGTATTGACCTGTGACCTCTTCTCACAAAGGCTCTTGCTGCCTTCACATTCATCTTTGAAGCTGCTTCCAACCTCAGAACCTTTGTTCCTGCTGGTCCCTCTTCCTTCTCTGCCTTCCATTTAATTTTTCCCCTTAGCAGACTTTTTTTGACTCAGTTGAAGTATCACTGACCACTTAAAATCTCTCATTTGTAACATCCCTGCTCATTTGTGACTTAATTTTCCTTTGTTTGGAGCACATACCACTATCTGAAATTGTTTTTCTTGTATATCATCTGCTTCTTCCATTACAGGACAAGTTTTAGAAGGTAGGGACCCTTCACTATTTATTCCTATATCTCTGGATGCCCATGTACCTGGTGCACGGTGGGCATATAATAAATGTTGAGTAGGGCTGGGGATTTAGCTCAGTGGCTTAAGTGCCTGCCTGGCAAGCGCAAGGTCGTGAGTTCGATCCCCGGTACCAAAAAAAAAAAAAAATGTTGAGTAGATGAATGAATGACTCCTTGAAGAGAAGGTATAAGGCCTGTGGTATGGTACCAGTAGAATGATCCCCTACCATAGTGTCTCTTTTGTGATGTCAGTTCCCCTTGGAGTCAGAGGGGACAAGATTGCCACAGGGAATGAAAAGCAGAACAGTCTAACCAAAGGCACAGTCTTTAGAAGTGCTGGTATGTACCATAATTATTGAAGAAGGGAAGGGGCAGATTGGATGTGAGAAATTTTATGATACTACCATAATCGTACTAAGGTGTAAAAAACTTGCTTCCTTTGCTCTTTGTACAGGCTAGGACTAAAATTGTTTAGTTCCCTTTGTTACATAGTCTTGGCTCTTTAAATCAAACAACAGATATTCATCAACATTTATTGAGATGGAGCAGTCTATTTTGTGATCACAAGCATGGGCTGTGACTCCAGACTATCTGGTTTGAATCTTAGCCCTGCCTATTACTAGCTGTATGACCTTAGACAAGTTATTTAATCTTTCTTTATAGCAGGTTCCTCCTTTATAAATGGGAATAATAGTAGCATCTGCCTTGTAGAATTATTGTGATGATTATGGAGGTTAATATAGGTAAAGCACCTTGTAAAGTGGCACACATTAAGTGCAAAGCAAATGTAGCTATTATTATTTTATTTTATTTTTATTATTGCTATAGTGAACAAAACATAGTCCCTGTCTTCTAAGAGTTTGGAAACTCCAGGAAGGAAAAACATGTAATGGAAATAACCATAAAAGAGGACTAGCTGGTTGTGATAGACATAGGCAAAAGGGTGCTCCAGGAAAACCTGGTAGTTAAGTATCTACAAGGTAAGGTCATTAGCAGAAAGGGGTCTCTAAGTAGAAGACTCCACCTAGCATAACAAACAAGCATAACATAGTAGGCAAGGTGCCTCAGAACAGTAGCTCCCAAACTGTTACTCAGAATTGCCATTCATAGTTTTTGCTCTTATTTACATTTTAAACCAGCTTAAAATTTTTGGAATACATTTATTTAGAGGAAGTTCTATATCATATAAAATAAAAATCACGGGTTGAATGATCTATGCTAATACACACAAATAATCATAATGAATAAATATGTGCTGTGTAGATCTAAAATCACTGCTCCCACCCAACTTTGGGTTACCCACATTAGGAAAAACTTCCAAATGAATTTTACCTCGGAACTTTGTTTATAGATGAAGTGTAATTTAAGAAAAAGAGACTAGTTTCCAGTCATATTTTCTTCTAAACCCACCTCATATTTTCTGTCTTTCCATTCTGAGACTTGGTTGAAAAGGTAAAGGGAGTAAAGAATTTCAAGAGATGTCCGTCTCAGAGGAAATGTTATAAAACATTAATTTTGAAAGTTGTATGGGGATAGACCTCATAGCCAGTTGTGACTACAGTTCAATTGCAATCCTCTAAATAACTGGATACTCCTGCCTGATTTCCACAGGAAACTCCCAGCAGACCCCATTATTTCAGATCAACTGACACTAGTGAAGGAAAAGCATTGCCTACCTACTCTTGCATTAATCTTCAGAGAAATAAGCCATTAAATCCACATGGAGGAAAACTCTGGGAGAAGACAGTTTTTCTAAATGTGTTAACCTTCCAAGAGCAAAGACAAAAATATTAACCAAAAGAAAAAGAGGTTTAAAATTTTTTTGTATATGTCTAATGTTGTTTCTAGGATTACAGGCTTTCTGTAGCTTGAGATGTTTTCACTTACTGAGCAAACTGATTATGTGCCAGAGAAGGGGCTAAGAATTTAGTAGTAAATAGGATGGCTGTAGTCACTGTCCCCATAAAGTTTAGCAAGCTACAAAGAAAAATCATTAACAGGAGACCCATCCATTGTCGTCCCTGGGAACTGAAGGTGAAGTAGGGTTTGGTCAGTAAAAGGGAAAAAGTCAGCAGTGAGCCTTCAGGAAGAGGGAGCAAAATTGGAGGTATGTGCCCCTAAGGCAAAAAAGAAAAAAAAAAAAACCCCGGCTCCTTCAAATAAGGGGGAGGGGCAGTAAAAAAAAAAAAAGAAGCCCCCCCCCATTTGTTTCAAGACTAGGAAGTGGTTGGCTAGGCTTGTTAATAGTAAGTACTCAGTGGCGAATTACAGCTTTAGATGATCTCTCTGGAAATCTTTAGGGCTTGGGATTTCTGGGTCAGCTGATGTTGAAGAGAGAAACATCATCTATCAGGATTAGTTTTCAAAACACACACTAATTAAAGTGTTTTGAAAATAGTTCCATTAAGTACCAATTGTTAGTGCTGCTTATTACCTTGCTCACCTAATTGCAGGGCCGATGTATCAGATTATGGTAAATGCTTCAGTCTGGGTTTGAAGCAGTCGTTTATGGATTAGTGAGAGAAAACCAATAAAAGGCAGGCTTTGGAAAAGTTTACTGCGGTTTTAATAAGTGTGACTTTCTTCACTTTCCTCCACAAGTATCTCAAAGTCAAGGAAGTTTCATCTGTTAATGACTGGGAAGTGAAGCAATCATTAATAGCTGTCACTGCCCCTCACAGGAACTGACTCACTTATTTTCAGATGAAACCATGGAGTTTTAGGGAGCGCTAGAAACTCAGAAACCTGTTTTCCTTACCAGGAAAAATGTGATCGTGTCATCTGGGTTTTTATTACACATGATGTTCTGTCTTGCTTTTTATGAATTCTTTTTGAGCATTTTTTCTGTGAAGCATGGACTTTAGAACTGGTGTTGTATATAACTTTGATCCGTTTAACCTTTGAAATGGTTGAAGAAGTGCATTCCAAGCTTTTTATCACATGGTTAGACCTTGGTTTGCTAAAGAAAAGTCACAGGGTAAAGTAGGTAGGAGGGTCAGTCTTTGTCAAAAGAGAAATTTTACATAAGGTGATTACTTAAAGATACCTAGCATACCTAAACAAACATAACCCTTCTGGCTTGTATCATTCTTTGGCTCCCAGATTCTAATAGGGACGGGATTCTAAAATACATCATCTCCAGAAACCACACCTCCTCTTGGGGCTGGAAATGGATCATGGTCCCAGATGGCAGTGAGCAGCCTCCTTTCCAGTCCTGATGAGCCTGTTGGAGGAAAACTCAAGACTCATAATGACATGTGCAGATGCTTGGCCTTGCTACTTACTCACCACATCTGTCATCTTCCTAGTCTGTGTTCTTGTCAGGGGAAGTACAATATTCATTATTCTGAGTCTGACTAAGCAGAACCCTCCAGTACTAGGAATTTTTTTTCCTATTTTTCCAGAAATTTTAGGTATAGAAATGTAAATAGTAAAGAAATAGAATGAGGTTTTGGCATAAGTTAAAAAAAGGAAACAACTAATGCACATTAACAGAACAGACAAGTATATTCAGATATCTTCATTATAGTAGACTGAATTGAGCAGTGAGAATGTTTGAATTAAAGCTCTATGGGACAACGTGGGTGAACTTTACAATTATGAAGGGCAAAAAATGCAAGTTGCATAAGTTGTCTATATATATTAATATAACTTTTGCATGACAGTAATGTTCAGGATAGCAGTTCCCTCTAGAAGAAAGGAATTGGTATATTACTTGGAAGGAATACAATGGGAGTTTCAACTATATAAACAATTCTTTAAGATTTGTTGAGGGAATATCCTTAGGTCAATTCTCTGGAATTAAAGCTGGTATTTCAGCATAAAAAGAATTATTCATAAGATTTTCAGTCATTAGAACAGTTTTCTTTTTTAAAAAAGTTTTTATTAGTACATGTTTACAGTGTAATATATGTAATACAATAATTACACACATTGTAAAGAGTTGATACGATGTTTATAACATCTCAGTTACACTTACTGTACAATTCTTATTGGATACGAATTTAGATTACTATATCTTATTGGATAAGTATTTACATAAATACTTTCAAGAAATATTTTTTTAAAAAGTTACGATGAACTTAAAGAGAAATTGCAACCTGAGAGCTTCTAGGTGAAACTGAGCCCTACTTACTCATTTTGTTTGTCCTGCATGGTGTTGACATTTTCAAAACTAATGATTTAGTGTCTTTTTTTGAGATTTCTGCTATCAGAAAACCTGGCATTGTTAGGCCCCATTTTTTAGTTGGCAGGAGCTGGCCAGAGCTGAGAAGCAACTGTTCCCATTTGCGGAACATGTCCTGTCCATTAGGCCACTGTCTCCAGCCAAGTTTCCTTATTTATGTAGTTTGCCACATCCTGTGGGCCTTGCATTCTCAACCTGTACACTAACCTCTAGTGCATTCTTAATTAGAAAATCAGTTATCCAAAATGTACCTTCTCATAAGTACCCAGCTAATGATACAGTTTTACCAAATACCACTAAAAAGCATCATTTCTAAGATATTCTGGTTTTAAAGACTAGTAATTGTGATTTTTGGTTTTGCAGTGTTTGTAAAAGCAGACTTCCTGACAAGTAGTACCAACCCTCATCTGTGGGATGGTGTCTGAAGCCAGTTACAAGATCACTGGAGTTTCTTTTATGCCCTTCTAGCAGTGCTGTCCAACAGATCTGTTCACAAAGAGCAATTATTTCTAAACTAATCAAAGATATTGATGTTTAAAAATTGTACATCCACTTAGCTGCCTACTGTCAAATCACATTCTTACACAAATATTCTTTCTATTTTTGTGGGTCTGGAGATGACAACAGCAACACAGCAAGAAGTTCTTCGCCTTTACCGTAGCATTTTCAGGCTCGCGAGGAAATGGCATGCCGCGTCAGGACAGATGGAGGACACCATCAAAGAAAGAAAATACATACTAAATGAAGCTAGAACACTGTTTCAGAAAAACAAAAATGTAAGTAGGCCCCCACTGGGGATTACAAGGAGGGGAGTAGTTTCTTGTGGTAGGACAGTTCATTTCTTTTCTGTTCTAAGTGGAGAGGAGTGAGCAGAAGTCATACTGGCCCAGGCTGGAACAGAAAGCAGCAGTGCACATCTACACCAACTCTCCCAACCCCTGGAAAGCCCAGCCCAGCCCATATTGTCTCTTCACTTGTTCCAGATGTCTTAATTACTTTTCTCTCACTGAGACAAAATACTTGGCATCCAAGTTAAAGAGAGAAA
The DNA here is from genome assembly GCA_004027295.1 of Dolichotis patagonum. Classification (NCBI taxonomy): domain Eukaryota; kingdom Metazoa; phylum Chordata; class Mammalia; order Rodentia; family Caviidae; genus Dolichotis; species Dolichotis patagonum. The sequence goes on along the minus strand of PVJX010002576.1, from coordinate 44,143 downwards.
GGTTTATTTAGCCCACAGTTTGCAGAGTTTTTGTTCCATAAATGGCTGACTCCAAGGCAGAGTAGCACATGGCAGAGGAGAATAGTTCATGGTGGGCAGAAGGTAGCAAAGCAAGCAAAAGGGCAAGACAGACCTCTTTCTGTCCCTTATATTGTATCTAGGCTATTGGAATTAGGCTGATACCAGTCAATCCGTGGACTGTAGTAATCACCCACCCTTAATCCTAGCATAGCACCATAATCAATGAGACACTCAAGATTCAGTCACAACTGAAGCAGCCCCACTTATAATTTAGTGAGGCTTTAGGATGCCATGTAGGCATAAGCCATAACACCAGGTCTCAGTCCAGCCAATAAGTAGCTCAGTATCTTCCAAAGACCCTATGATGAGAGTTTTCAGAGGAAGGATCCTTCCTACACACTGCTCACTTTCAGTCACTCCCATAGGAGGTGTGCAGTACAGTGTTGGTTTCAATTCATAAATTCATCAGAGTCTCCGAATATAAACCCATTCAGAGGAAAAAGAATGGGATTAAGACACAAAATTCCCTTTGCAGCTTAGCTTTGAACTCAATCCTTTGGCTATAAGAGTCTAGTTACCCTTTGGGACTACAAAAATAGTGCCTCATTAGCTAGTTTAGTGGAACTACATATCCAGACACCAGGGAGCCAGATTCGACCCATCCTAACACACTATAAAGCATTAGCTGTTAGCTCCTTGGGAAGATGGCCTGGCACAAAGTCTGAAAGGAGGCTTTCTTGCCTGGCTTCTCTTTGGCCTCCTTCTCATTGATCTAATTGACTCAGTGCTGTCCCTGTTTTCCTCATAAAACTTCCAAACAAGATTCTGTCACTATTTTTCCTTCCCTGACCTCTGCCACTATCTCTTTTCATTCTATCTTCTACATACTCCCTCCCATTAGCTGTAGGGGTCCTCTAAAGATCATCTTTCTTCCCTGAGGCCTATGCAACATGCAGCCATCTTACAGTTTTACCTCTTACATCTGAACACTCAGCATTGACCTCTAGCCAGACATCCAGAGGACTTCACCTAGTAGTCAAACCCAGAACACATCTATTAGAGTGCCTCCCCTCCCACCCTGCCCATATCTGTCGCAACTTCTATCAACACTCTGAAGTTCTTTGTCCTCACTGAACAGATATTCAAGTGCCCACCGAGTGTCAAGCACTGGATTAGACATAGGTATATACATTGAGAAGAACCAAGATGAGATTCCTCAAAGATATTTCAGAGTTAGAAATATAAAATATAACATTACAATGAGACAAGTGCTACCAAAGAAATCTTCCTAAAGTATCTTCTCCTTCTTGGAATCCATGAGGGCCCCATGCTTACTCTTCTAACCTTCTTTTAGCCTCTCTAGATTCTTTCTCTTCTTGTAGACCAATGCTTGCCAAACCAAAGTTGATTTGCCTCATGAGTTCCTTACATACACAGTCTTCTGAAGAATAGAAATAAAAGATTACAGTTGCTATTTCTATTTCATTCTTTTAACATATCTATTATATATATATTTACAATGAATTTATTAGTACATGTATAGAGATGGTCCTTATGATTATTAAATTTATAATTTCTTGGCTTTTCAGTGGATCAAAGCAATAAGCATTCAATAGAAACAATACTTTGAATTTTGAGATATTCAGCACTTTATTAAAAAATGGATTTCATGTTTGATGATTTTGCCCAACTGTAGACTAATAAGGTAGACTAGGCTAAGCTATGATTTCCAGTAGGTTAGGTATGTAATATTAAATGTGTTTTGAAGTGGGTTTATCAGACTATAACCCCATCATAAACATCTGTAATTTATAAATTAATACACTGATAAATCTATCTAAGTACACATGTTGGAGCTATGGGCTCAGAATTTTTTTTTAAAGGAATAGGTCATAAAAATATTTGGAGACCCCTAAGTAGTTGGCCATATACTTTTTTATTGTTTCATTTATGTTGCAGTGATTTTTTTCAACCAGATTATCAGCTCCTGGAGCACATAGGCAATGTCTTATACCTTTTTTTGTATATCCTATGAAACCTGCCTTATTTTACTGAATTAGTGAACATTTACAAATACTTTTAACAGTTGACCTTCTCCAGGAGGTCTTCCTTAATTCCTCCTCCCAACCTCATGGTGGCCACTTTGTTTGAATAATATAACAGTTATTGCTCATGTTAATTGCATATCACTGTTCCTTTTCTGTAGCTTCATATATCAGAGTTGTTCTGCACAAGTAGTGGCTTTGATAGTTGAAAGCACAGACCATGGCCCCATGATGTCCACCCTGGTGCTAGGGATGTCATAGTGTGTGCTCATTAAACCTTTGGAGACTTACTCACCTGAGGCCTGTTCAAGGCCCTAAAATTTTAGTTAGTTCAGGAATCCTTCCTTTCCTCTGTTTGGATTGGCAAATGGGAGAATCAGAGGATGATGTACGTGCCACTGATAGTACATGACGTTAATGGGCATGCAGAGGTGGTACATTGGTTTCTAATTTTAAGGTATATATTTGTGTTGGCAGGTATTTGAAGGCAAAGAGATTATAGAACCCAAATTTTACAGATAGTATTGTTTAGGAGTGTTCATTTAGAGAAAAATTTTAATATTAGTATATATGGTAAGTGGTTTTGGTAAATTTGTGCAGGCAGCCTGTATCCTTAAATTTGGGGTATTCTGGCTAAGCTCATTCATATGGACAGCTGCGGCCCCAGAAATGCCAGCCCCTTTAACCATATCTTTTTGTCAGGGGCTTTTCAGTTCTCCCTAATCTCTCATGCAGACATATAAGATGTGATCAGAAAATGCAGTGAATGTTAAATTTTATTTTTTTAATTATTGCAATAAAAGATACATTGTTATTAGTAACTGTCAAACTATTCTCCCTTGCTTCGAACATATCCCATTGTTCTTGCCACTTTCTGAAGCAATTCTGAAAGTCTTCTTTCATGAGTGTCTTCAGTTGCACTCTTGTGGCTGCCTCGATGTCCTGAATTAATTCAAAATGTGTACCACGTATGGTCATTTTGACTTTGGAAAAGAGCTAGAAGTTACATGGTGCCAGGTCTGGTGAGTAATGTAAATGAAAACACATTGTAATGTTTTATGAGCCTACCTTTCTGTTGGATGGCACTCAACAGCATTTGCTGTACTTTTGAGCTGTGTAAAGACACTCAGGAAAGAGGGCCTCCAGAACTGCTTTGGAAAGTGATAAGAACTATGGGATAAACATGTTCAAGGGGAGGAGGGAATATTTCAAAGGGGACTGATGATAATATGTCTCTTCCTATAATAAATTTTTTGAAAATTCAGACATACACTGTATATTCTGATAACATCTTGTGAGCAGTTTTTAAGTTCAGTTCCACTAAGAGTTTAATAATCTAAAGGTATCTCTTTAATTACTCTGAATTCCAGTGGAAAAATGGGAAATGGAAATTTATTCCCAATATGGATAACAGCAGTAGCTTCTGAGAAACACAGAGGTCAGAAAGTTGAGCCTCTGCCCCAGGGGACTCAGCTATGCTTCTCTTCTGTGCTGTTCCTGGAACTCTTCCTCCCTACTCCGAGAGCCACCGTACCACAGGAACTCCCTTGGAATTTCCAGGACTCACAGGCCCATATTTCACTGTGGGTGTCATCATCTGGGGCTGATGCAATCCTAGCTTTATCTTTTTTTGTTTTGTTTTGTTTCTAGTCCTGGTTTGAACCCATGGCTTCATGCATCCTAAACAAGTATTCTACCGAATCACCTACTCAACCCCCACTCCCACCTCTCTAGCTCTACTTTGAGACCCACTTGCAAACATAGCAGTCCACATGTTGATTCAGTTTTTATCCTTAGAATGGAACAGTTTTTCCCCTTCTCCTACTTGGCTATTTTTAAGATGAATTTTTCATCCTTTTACATGAAACTAAACGACCACAATTTGCCTACTTTGAGATTTTAAGAGCTCCTTTGTTTCCTTTTCTAATGAGCAATGCAACTTATCATTTAAAATAACAGTAGATTATTCTCTAGTATATTACTCAGAGGTTCTGTGGGTTGGGTTAACTTTAAAGTTAACTAAAATGGGGAGGGTACAGAGAAGCACTGTCATTCAGTGTTGGTGGGAATATAAATGTATGTCCTGTTGGTGGAAATTTACGTTGGTGCAAATGTTGATGGTGAACCTATAGTACACGTTGTTTTTCTTTTAAGGTAAAAGATGTTAATGTATGAGTTGTTTTTTTAAAACTAAAACCTCAGTATTCAGGTGTAATTACAGCGTTATCACTTTGTGATAAATAAGCAGGTTTTGGGTTGCAGTTTGGGGTCTGTCTCTAAAAGGCTTGACATCACTGCTCTAGAAGGTAACCAGGATATACTCTGAGAATCAAAAAGCTGCACGTAACAAATATTCTTTGCTCTAGCAGTTCTCTAAGAGTTCATCTATTAGCTGTATCTGCATGTGAGCCAGAAAAATTCCAGAGATATCTTTAACAGAATTGTTTATTAGAAATATACAAAAACCTCACTTTTTGTCCCCTTTTAATAGCTCACAGACACAGACCTAATTAAACAGTGTATAGCTGAATGTACAGCCAGAATTGAAATTGGACTACATTACCAGATTCCTTACCCAAGGCCGGTAAGTGTGATTCTGTTAAGAAGTGATGGGTACTTAATGCTTGCCAGCCCAGTTATCATCAAGAATGTCTACCAAGAGGGCCAGTGCTTGCCGACAAGCTGAGAGCTACCGCAGGAGGCAGGCTGGAAATAAATTATCCTTATGTGCTACCAACCCATCATGACAAACTAAGATGTAAATGAATGTCTGATTTCTCTTCTTTGTACAGCTCTGTCACACATCAAAGAAAAACCAGCTCATGTATATGTAGTTTTCTTTTTTGACCATCAGTTTTTTCATAGAAGTGCTTTTTGTCTCTTATTATAAAAGGCAGGTGTGTTGTTACTAAAAGAATGAAGTTCAAACATTAAAGGAATGAAACTAGGCATGATGGCGCATGCCTGTAATCCCAGCACTTAGGGGGCTGAGACAATAGCAATGCCTCGAGTTAGAGGCGAGCCTGGGCTACGTAGTGAAGTCAAAGTTAGCCTGAACTACATAGTGAGATCCTATCTTAACAACAACAAAAGACAAACATTAAAGGAATGCATGAAATAGAAATTAAAACTTGTCAAAAATTTTCACCCCATGAAAGTGACCACTCTTTATGTTATATTAAAACAGATGTGATTGTTGGTATTCAACTCTTTGACCTAGAAAAGCAGAAATTTGACACTCTATTGGCTCAACCTAATCATTTGGTAATATATTCTCTGTATATATGTGCATATTTATATATTCTTTACATATGTGGGATTCTGTGCATACTGTTTTACTGCCTACATATTTTACTTCCTCTCTTCAGAACAACTTTGCCTACAATTCTACCTCAGTCTTTTGAAATGTTTGCATTACATGCTAGTGCAAGAATGTGATATTATATTAGAGTGTTTCAGAAAAACAGAATCAGTGGGGTGGAAATATATTTCTAGGTATAAATATAAAAAAAGACATACTATGAAGAATTGGTTCATGCAGTTATGGAGGCTGAGAAGTCCCATGATCTCTCATCTGTAAGCTGGAGACCCAGGAGAAATTCAGTGGTGTAGATCAGTCTAAGCCCAAAGGCCTAAGTACAAAGGGAGCTGAAATCCCAGCCCAGTATCAGGAGAAGGTGAGCTGTTACAGCTCAAGAGACCAGCAGGCAGCAAAAGGAAGTTTCTCCTTTCAGCACAGTGGGGAGAGCAGTCTGCTGAGTCTACTGACTGAAACTGTAATCTCTTCTAGAAGCATCACCACTAATATACCCAGAAGTGATATGCAATCTAAGCTGGTCAGACTGATGCACAAAATTAACCATTCTAGCCATAATTTAATCAGCTCTTTGTATGCACTATTTTTTCCCTCTCCCATGTTTAGATTCCTGTCTTGCTGTGTGTTCTCCAACCATAAATTTTCTCCATTCACACAATATACAAAGAAGAACACAAGCTTTGGAGTCAGACAGATCTGGGTTCAGGTCCTGGTTCCACCATTTAATGTATAACCCTGAGCAAGTTAATTTCTCTGAGCCTCCATTTTTCTCCTTCTTATAGATGCTGGAGTAGTAATTTTTATGAATTTATTGTAAGGATCAATGAATGAAAAGATTGTAAAGATTAATGAGTCAGTAGTAGATTTAGCACTTAGCAGCAGCATAGTATTTAGTAAATCCTCAAAGAATAAAAGTGAAAACAGTGAGTATGAATTCTTAATATCCTCATGCTTGTGATTCAGATTCATCTACCTCCAATGGGCCTTACCCCACTACGAGGCCGAGGACTTCGAACTCAGGAGAAGCTGAGGAAACTTTCCAAACCAGTGTATCTCAAGTCTCATGATGAAATTTCCTAACCCAGAAGAAAATTTTTGAAAATGATGAATCAACTAGATCTTGAATGTAAACCAGATGAGATCCATTTCTCCTTGATTAAGGGAAGAAATGCAGATTTCTTCTTCAGATCTCCAGAATTGTTCAATCATTATGATGCTGCATACCTAGTTATCCCAAGGGTTTGTCAGGGACTTGTTGCTTGAGCAGATGACATTCACCCTAGCGGTCATGGACCATACATGCTCATTGAGACCAAGTTTAGAAATAGACTGAGGCCTGTGGGAGGAAGGCTAATGATGACAAAACTGTTCGTGAGGACCCCATTCACCGCTCACCAGCTTAAGCAAAAAAACCAGTCAGTTTCTGTGTTTATGGTTACTCTAAAACATATACCATGCCCAGAATAGTTCTGAGGTTTTTTTTTTTTCCTCCAAGTTACATTATTTTCTTAAAGCAGTGTTGTATGTGCTTTTATTTTTTTGGGTGGTCTTTTGATTCTCCCAATTTCCAGATAAACTTCTCCTTAAAAACACATCTTTGAATTGATCAGTTTTTCATGACATCCATTTCTCCTCCCTTTCCTTTCCTTTCCTTTCCTTTCCTTTCCTCTCCTCTCCTCTCCTCTCCTCTCCTCTCCTCTCCTCTCGTCTCCTTTCGTTTCCTTTCCTTTCCTTTCCTTTCCTTTCCTTTCCTTTCCTTTCCTTTCTGTTTCCTTTCTCTTTCCTCCTCCTTTCTGCCTTAGTAAATGTGTATGTTTATCTTACCTTAAAGCCTGTGATTATTATGTAAGATAACTTGGGATCTGAGAAAACTTCCTTGAAACTCATACTGCGTTCACTGAGTTTTACTTTAACATAATCAAAGTACAAGGTCTGAGGTGGTTTTCAAATTATATCCAAATAGAAGTGGGGCAAGTAGAGATGAGAATACTTGGCAGGTTATTTGTACATAAGTGTTATTACATCTTAACTTCAAATAGAGTGGGTGTTGCTAATAAAGACACATCTCTACCAATTTTGGTCTCTGTGTTCTTTTTCAAGTGAGCTTTTGACTTCCAGAAGCTGCCTCTTTGAGCAGAAGCATACTTTATTATGCTCAAGGTAAGTATGATAGAGTTTGGGGATGACTTGGAGATGAAAATGGTATTGTACCAGTAAAGTAATAGCATATGCATATTTAATACAAATGCAGCTGTAGTCTTTGGTGAAGACAGACAGAAAAAAGTAAATGTGCTGGCAGGTGTGTTGCCCATTCATTGAGCACTTATTCCAGCTTAACTTGAATAGGGAGACAGGAATAAAATATAGCTGTTGAGTAAGCAGATTTTGTCCAGTGCTTCTCAGTGACGGAAGACTTCCATTGGTCATTCCCCTTCCAGCAGTCTCACTGCAGAAGCATCTCCATGCCCAGAGTTGCTTGTGATGTTTAAAGTATTGTCCATGCAATATAGGTGGTCAGCCAGTGAGGCAGTGATCTACTCCTGCAATGGAGGAAAAACTGGCTGGGCTGAACCAAGACAGTTGTAACTTGCCGGTCTCCGTGATAGTTCCTTAAGTGACTCAAGGTGGTTTTGGTGTGGAAGTTTTGCCTTGCTCTACTGAATGTAGAAAGCATACACAGTCTTCACTGGGGTTGAAGTACATTTAAAAGGCCAGAGAACTTTTGAATATCTTCTATGTGCCAGGAATCTTACCTAAATGTGAATTTTACATGTCTAACCTTTGCAAAGCTGCATATACTAATAACATTTTCAGTTTACTGTCAGACCTTCTTTGTAACCTGTTTTATTTTTCATAGTATTTCCCCTCTGTTTTCTCTACGGACAACAAAAACCCCAAGTTTAGTCATTTAAGGTAGAACCTGCCTTCTCTAAATCCCTTTTTCAGTGTAATTGAAGTCTTCCATCACTGGAGAAGGACTGGACAATAACTGTTTATTCAGCAGCCATATTTTTTATAGCAAGGGCTGGCTTGGTGACTATGTTTGATGTCTTCTGCTGAGCTATTTTATAGGCAGGGCCTGCTGCTTCTTTCTCAGCTGATCTCTGACCATCTCTGCTCCCGGACTCCAGCTTCTAACTCACCACAGTCTCTTAAAGAACATACTGCTTTTTCCCAAAAGGAGACATTTTTTTTTAATCACATTGGCCTCAATTGAATATGACCTCCAATGTAAGACAATCTTAGTTTCCAAAGTGGAGAAAATTTTTTAAGTTACAAGAATGTAATTCATCATATAGAAACATTCTGTCTCTTGACCCCTGAGAAATGACACAATTGCTGCCTCCCTTAAGTTTTTCACTGCCGAAGCTGGAGTTAGATAAAACTGTAATTAAAAATTCAGTTGTTCTCTTAGCAGCCCTCTCACATCCATCTCTTTTACAGTGCACTGTTACTTACCTACCAGTCCAAGATGAGGGGCTGTGGGATCCTGACTATCTTTTCACCCTACATGACTTACTCTCTTATTTGAAATGAAGCAGCAGTTCCAGCTATCCGTTAATTCTTTTTTCCTTACCCCTCTGGATAAAGCTGCCCTCACTCCCCCATTCTCTTCTTGTTTGTTTGAGACAGGGTCTCACTATGTAGTTCAGGCCAGGCTTGAACTCACTATGTAGCTCAGGCTGGCTCTGAGCTCAAGGACACCCTCGTGCCTCAGCCTTCCCAAGTTCTGGGATTACAGGTGTACACCACCGTGGCTGGTTCAGTTCTTTCTTGAAAAATACCTACGAAACTACTTTAAATTATAGATTAGTTTCTCCTCACTGTATTGCCTTGTTGCAAGATTCAGATCATTTCTCTTGCATTTTAGTGTAACTTAGGTGATTTGCTGATCTCAGAGTTCAGAGTCCTCTATCAAAATTTGGTTAATGCCATAAAAAAGTCATACTGAAATTTCCAGGAATATATTTACTTGGTTCTTAGAAGCTCCCTACATTCAGATACACAAAAGATGCCAATTCAGGACATTTGTTCTGGTGAAGAGGTGGAAAAGTGAGGATAGACCCATTAAGACAGCTTTATGTCTGGACACTGTGCAGTGGTCAATGGAATACTAATAGAGAAGCCATTTAGAGCCAAAGAGCTGCATGAGTTAAGTGAAGATTGTTTATTTGAGACAGGGTTGCTATGTATTGCAGGCTGGCCTTGAACTCACAGTGATCCTCCTGACTCAGCCTCCCAAGTGCTGGGATTAAGGCAGTGTGCCACACCCAGCAGTAACTAAAGATTATATCAAGAATTTGATTTTTATCTCCCTCAAGAGTCTTCCAGGTGGCCCTGGGGAAAAGTGACTAATTGCATTTTCTTGAACATAGTCATGAAGTTGGAGGTACCCCTCTCTTCCAGAAGCCTACATCAAAATCAAAACATGGAAAAGTAAAAACTACAAGGAGAAAGATGTCTACATCTGGGCTCCAAATCTGGCTCTACAAATGTGAAAAAATACCTGGTGACCCTAGGCAATTTCTCTTAATTTTTTTGAACCTCCAAAAGGAGAGACAATCTCTCCCAGTACACAGGATCAAATGATATTTAGAGACCTAGGCTCAAACCCTGACACACAATGGGCTTGCAATGAATTTAGTTCTTTCATCTTGCTTTTCTGAAGCTTTAGCCATTGGTGTTGGCTAATAAAAAAGCAATTGGGTCCCAGTTCTACCACCAACTGGTTGGAACTCTGCATCTGTAAAGTAATACCGCCCTCCTAAGACTGTTGTAAGATGTGTATCTTAAATATCTCAAGAACCTTAAAAGTATCTCTAGACCGGCTCAACCTCTGAGGAGCCTCAATGATTGCTGATGTGGGCAAAGAAGTGATTGAAATTGTGACAGCTGCAGCAAAATAATAGATAAAAAGCAAAAAACAAAACAAAACAAAAAACCCCACAAGGGCTGGGTGTGGTGGTGCACACCTATAATCCCACATTCTGAGAGGCTGAAGCAGAAAGATTGCAAATTGGAGCTTTCCCTGTGCAATTTAGCAAGCTTTTCAAAAAGAGGTGAAGCGAGGGGCTGACAATGTAGCTCAGTGTAAAGGCCCTGGGTTCAGTCTCCAAGTTCAATCCCAATACTCAAAGTGTGACTCCTACTGGCTTGAGTAGCTGTCTGATTTACTTATCTATATCACATTTCTGCAGCCATAAAATGAGAATCGTAACCTACTTTATACTTTATAAGGCTGCTGTGAAATCCTCGGCTTATAGCACTTTCTCTGATATTATTAACATCGTCATCATCATGTTATATGACTCAAGAAAGGAAGGCTAGGCTGTAGTGGAGAATGAAATGCTGTTTATTTCCTGTTCTGAGGCAAATGCCATCAGTTGTCCAGTTGGCACAGGGAGGCCACCCCTCGGTTTATCCAGTGCTTCTGGGGCTGGTCTGTCGGAAGCTCGATGGAGAGCACATAGTTGGTAGAGTGGCCTGTGGTGGAGAGGACACCCCTGCGGGCACTTGTTTTGTAGACTGGACACATGTAAATGTTTTGATGCAGAAACAAAGCACTCTCCCCAGGTTTCAGCCAAATGATGGGCAATGAGTCATAGAGAATTTTGGGGAGAGATTCACCAATCTGTTTCCTTGTCCTGTCCCAACGGGCACCTTCTAGGAAGAGTCCTTTTATGTAGGCCCCGTCTTCTGGGTTACTCTCCATAGCTGTTTCTTGTGTGGTTACCTGGAAAAGTGGAAAACTGTGAATGCCATAACCTGCCATCCTCCTAGCTAAGGCAATAATTAGAACCACCTGGATTCAATATCCGCCTCTACTGGTGTGCATCTCAGAGGACAGTGGGGCTTCTGTGACAATATTTCTGCCTGCTGCACATGAACCAGGTCTGATTCATAGCTGGCTTCTGCCCTGATACATGGGAGCACAGAGAATGTACCAAAGTAGGAGTCAGGAGGCCACATTAACTATAGCCTAGTGACTCTGCCTCTATCTTGCATTTTTGGATCTGAATCTATGAAGTGAAATGTTAGACTCTAATTCAGAGGCAGGCTGGCAAAACAGTTTTGTAAGTAGCAAGGATAAATCTTTGATTTGACAGTCTTTGTCAATTTTGTAGTGTAAAACTTCTACCATAGTTGACTTCAGGCTACCAACCAAGAACTAGCTCCCAGAACTTCTGGAAAAGTAAAAACTGGCTCCAGTGGGCTGGTGTAGGTGTGCTCTAGCACACTGCTTGTTAGATGGAGAAGTGGTAAACTCATGCTCCTTTCAGGTAGGTGAGAAAGTGGTCTGTGGTAATAGTGAGTGTGTGTGTGTGTGTGTGTGTGTGTGTATGTGTGTTGAGGGAGGGTATTGTGAAACAAATAACACAAGCTCCATTTAACATCAATCTAATTGTATTTTGTTGTTGTTCCTGTTGTTACTGCATGTAATGTTTTTCCCACAACTAAAGTCTACCTAAGGGCATTAACATTCTTCCCAGTGAAGAATCTACCATATTGAATAACCAGCACTGGAGGGTGCTTTCCCTTTTTTGGTACGATGGTGGCAGAATTCTCCTTTGGAAAGATTTCTTTTTATATACACAGAGACAAATGCTTGGAATCCTTTAAAATATAGAGGATAGTTTTTGGAGCTACTCATGTTAAATACTTAATATGTAGCATCTTAGAAGCATTTGGACCTTAACAAATGCAAATCTTTGGACTAACAAGGACATAGGCAATATTGCCTATTCCAGTTGGTCCCTTGAGCTGTTCTAACCCAAAGCACCCTACCTCAAACTCAAATCCGACGTGGTCAATGGGGATGGTATATTTCCGGGCATAATTCTGAGAGACACCAGTTAGAAAAGACTGTGTGAAGTAGAATCCAGAGATCCAAAAGACCACAGGCGGCCCCTTGTCAATCCATTCCTGCAGAGCCATGGAAATCAAAATTCAAAATGAACAACACATCAAAGACAGTTCAAAGGCAGATAATGTAAATGAGTGCCACAGATAAATATTCTACTTATTTTCTGGTTTAGCATATTTTACCACTTTCAAAATGAAAGTATAAAGAAATGTATTTCCACTTTAAGAAAAGCACAGGTGCAAGGTGGTGTTGAGAACACAGTGGAGAGTGATGGCAACTATAGCAGAGGAGAATATATCTCAGGTCCAAACTGAGCAAACAGCCACTCATCTCTAGAAATAGTTGTAATTTCCAAATTCAGGCACATTGTTTCAAGGCTTCTAGTTTTGTTTTGTTTTTCAGGAAAACTGTTTTGTTTTGGGTGCTGGGGATTACACTCAGAGTCTCACACATGGGAGGAAAACTCTACACACAGTTATATCCCCAGCACCTACATCCAGATTTTTATGTGTAAAACCCCAATGTTCATAAGTCAGATCAAAAATTTTAAAATTACCAGGCAGCTAAACAAAGCATATCCATTGGCCAAATCTATCCCCTAAGCCGCCATTTCATGATGCTTAACTCCAGTTCCCACTTTTGTCTCTGTAGACTATTATCTTTCCAAGGTCTTTCTGACATCTCTCTCCTATACCCAACTCGGGAAAGACCATGTCAAGGTGTTTAATCGAGATTCTGCAATGGCTGCCAGCCCCCTACCCTGTCCAGCTACCCTGACCTCCCAGGTACCTGGAAGAAAGCCAGGCGGGCCAGCAGGTCAGCCACATAGCCCCCCAGTGGCTTCAGTGACGGGTAGGACTTGGCTGCCCACATGCCTGGCACTTTACCCACGAGCATGCTATTGAAGACTTCCTCCAGCTCCGTGGACATCAGGACCTGCCCTTTGATAGCTCTGCCAAGATTGATGAGGCTACTTCGAACCACTTTGGTCAACCTGCAAGATAAAAGGAGCTGGCTAAGTCTGACTCCCCAGTGGCCTCATTCTATCCAAATGCACTAACTCCAGGTCTCCTTTTATCTTGATTCCTTTTAGAAGTCAATAAATACACAATCATTAACTGAGAAGTAATTAAATTACCAATTGTATCATCACCTAAAGGTAATGATGTCTATCTTTCCAGATTTGTTTCTTGTAAACACAAATCTAATAGGGTCATCCTGTATTATATTTTTGTAATCTGTTTTAATCTGAATAGGGAAATCATTCCAATTCAATAAATAAGAGACCTAAATTATCTTTTTTAATGATAATTAAATGCTCTATTTTACTTAACTGGCTGCCGAAACATTTCGAGATTACAGATTTTTTAAAATTGTAAAAAGAAAAAAGTAACAATAAAACAGCTTCAAAACATTAGTAAGAGTAACAATAATACACACATTGTGTATTGTTATATTCATATTAGTTGTTCAGAGTACAAGATATAGGCGTTAAACATTGTGCAGACCATTACTAGCACAAAATTTCTCAACTAACCAAAAGAAATCAGCTATATAACTATCTTAACTGTCTTGTGTGTGTGTGTGTATATATATGTTTTTTTTTTCCTTTTCCCTACCTCCTTTTTCCCTGTCTCCCATCACAATTTTTCTTTCCTTTTGAACAGTTTCTTCCCTATTCACAATGTCTATTGTACATTTTGGACTTATTTACTCATTCGGTTTCTCACACTAGTGAGACAATGTGTTTACACATGTGGGTCTCATTTATTTCACTTATGAGTGTGATATTTTTTTGAGTGTATCTTGAGTTACATCCATTGTTCTATAAAAGTTTCAAATTTATCTTTCTTTATGGTTAAATAGTACTCCATAAAAGACCACATCTTTTTTATCCATTCCTCAGTTAAGGGGTATTTGGGTTGTTTCCAAGATCTAGTTATTACAAATTGTGCTGCTATAAACATGGGTACACATATATCTCTGTGTTATGATAGTTTTAATTCTTCTAGGAAGATACCAAGAAGAGGAATAGCTGGGTCAAATGGGACCTGTAATCCTAGTTTTTTAAGAAATCTGCTCACTGATTTTCACAATGGTTGCACCAGTCTGCACTCCCACCAACAGTGGAGAAGGGTTCCTTTTTCCCCATAGCCTTTCCAGCATTTGTTATTGGTTGTTTTCTTGATGATAGCCATTCTTTCTGGAGTGAGTTAGAATCTCAGTGTTGTTTTAATTTGCATCTCTCAAATGACCAGTGATGCTGGTGTTTCTATATTGTTGTCATTTTAAAGAACATTGCTAGGAAAATCCATCCATGTCAATCTTCATGAAAATTTGTAATTATCTTTTAGTCAAAGACTATCTGGATCAAAGAGCACATACAGTTTTAGGGCTTTTGATCCATATTGCTAAAGTTTTTCTTTTTGTAGACTATGAGGTACATGCATCAGAAGAGGTGACTGAAGGGCAGCCTGTGAGATGCCAAGATCACCTCCCTCTTTCTGACCTCCATGTTCTGAGGCCTAGCCTCTGAGGATATCAAAGAATTTGCTACCAGTCCTGTCATCTTCAGTGAATCCCAACCCAGAGGATCTGAGAATAATAAAATACAGAAAAGCACTGCTGAACATTCCTATCAGGAGAAATATAAGGTTCAGATACTTAATGCATATGGTCACTGAGAAGCCAAGGGGCAAAACTACCACTGGAAGGATCATACCACAGGTCTCTGTTACACCTACACTTACTTCTAATCTTGTATCTATAAACACTGCTAGTTTCAAGGTCTTAGTGCTCAAAGGAACATAGGCACCAGAATGTACAATAATGCCCCTGCCTACAATTTGAAAGCTTCACTGTCATGTAGTCACTAGACTTCACTGGATGAATCACTGGATAAATAAGCAAAAACAGGTGGTGGGAAAGACAGTGGAGTAATGGTGAAGGTGAAGATTGCTGTTACCCTGGCCCCCCCTGTATTCAGTGGCCAATGGTAAAGGCTCGTAAAGGCTCCTATGACCACCAAAGAGGGGCTCCCATGGCCATTAGGGGAGAGTGTAGTGGCAGAAGAGGAAAGCTGTAAGGATTGGGATCTAATTAGATGAGCGAGGCCTATAGCTCATCATGCGAAGGCATCTAATTCACAGCAGAAGTGTCCTAGTTCTAGGTTCACACCTCATTTTTGTTTTGTCTCCCTTATGACCACCTGCCTCTTAACTCTAGAAACTAACTCTGAGACTACAGAA
Organism: Dolichotis patagonum; assembly: GCA_004027295.1. Lineage (NCBI taxonomy): Eukaryota > Metazoa > Chordata > Mammalia > Rodentia > Caviidae > Dolichotis > Dolichotis patagonum. The sequence continues at coordinate 28,648 of PVJX010002576.1, read as the reverse complement.
TCAGAGAAATTCTCAGATGACATTTCTCCAGCTAGTCCTCCAGAGCAAGTCCCTAAGAGTGAACAATGACCCAGTGAAGACAGCAACACAGTATCTGGAAAAACAAGAACCTTGGAGGCAGGAGTGATGAGTTTTAAGTCTGCTTGTCAATGAGTCACTTGAGACTTGCAACAAAACACTGTCATCTCTGGGCCTCAGTTTCCTCATCTGACCTACATATTCTGATAACTCTATTTTGACTGTTTAGAAACCAAGTCAAAATGATCTCACTGAGTTTTATGTTGTTGCAAGTGGAGAAGTGAGAAGGGATGAGAATAGAAGGACCAGAGACTCTATGGCCAGCCCATAATATCCCAACTCTATGGAAAAAAAAAAAATGGGACAAACTTTTCCTGCCATTTGCTACATTTACCCTGCCTGATTTTATTTATTGATTAAGTACATAGACTCTGGAATCAGACAACCTGGATTCAAACTCAGTTCTGCCATTGACCTTTTCAAGCTACTTTACCCTCTTGAATCCCAATATTATATTACAATGGCCGGTGGCAAAGACTAGGAAAGACCCCTACAACTACCATGGAGGGACTCCAGCAGCTTCAGGGGAGACTGAGTAGGTTAGGAATGTAGCCATTAGGTATGGTGTCTGAGTAAATGAATGAAGACTGTAACTCATCATCCCAAAATGAGCTTTTACATCTGTATAATGATGATAGAGATTAGTAACTATATATTTCAAAAGACCATGCATGATTTGAAAGAGAACCATACACAGTGCTTGAAACTGGCACTAAAGGCTCAATAAAAGTAGCTCTGATATTTTTCTTTTAACTGTAGATGTAATGTGAATGCATGAGAAAGAATGAATAGAAGGTGTGATTTAATCCTGGGCCAACACATGCTGGAGATGGGCCTATGTATAGCTCTCCCTAAGGATGGAACAGACCACTTCCTCTACATAGCAACACTTACCAAGTATCCATCTCAGCTACTACCTGTTAGATCCTTCCCATCATGCTCCAACTCCCAGGATCCAAGTAAGACCACCTGACCTACCTGTTGAATCTGATGAGCTCCTGCCTGAGGACAGTGTTCATGGACTCCTCATAGACCACAGGGTACAATTTCATGATCTGTTCCAGGTCAAAGTCTTTGGGAAGCTTGGAGAGTACATCCTGAGCCAGCTCCTCAACAATTTCCTTTGTGCAGAAAATAGGTGCATGAGAAATAAAACCTGCAGGCTGTGGCATTATCTGGGTAAATCTGAAGTAATGAACAACTATCTTTTTAAAAATTCTATCAAACCTCCCTGAAACTCTCCTTATAGAAGCCAATTCTGACCCCAGGGAAAATGAGGGCAAGTCTCACCCTACCAGTGTTGGGGAGGACATCACTCTTTTGCCCTAGAATTAAAATGCTAAGCAGTAAGAATTCTGTCTTCACACTTGGGGGCAGGCAGGGAATTCTTGCTCGGTCAGGTGGCAAAAACAAAACGAAACAAAACAAAACAAAACAAAACTTCCTGTCTTAAGGTCATCTCTGGGTGAGAATCTCCCACAACTGTCACATCCATCTTCTTACCACCAGTTCCTGGTATTGATGAAACTCTCTCAGTGCCAGTGGCACTTGGGAAGACAGCAGGTCATTCCCGGCACTGAACAAGAAAAGACCTTGGCAATGGCAAGAGAAGTCCCTAGCCAACCAGAAAAGAGGACAGACCCAGAGTACCAAAGATGAGTAGAGGCTTGATGTGGGAAAGCCAGACAGCTCTGTTTGTCTACAGGGCTGAGAGGATAAAACATTCACTTTTCCCCCTCTTTCTACTATAGGGGAATCTCCTCCCCCTCAATTGGGATACACCAACCAGACTGATTTACCCTCATACCAAGTAACACTTAATGGCACTTTAAGCCCAATCAAGAAATCCAGTAACCAAGACTTGCACCTGAGCAGGACAGAACATAAGGCAGTTTGGGAAGTAGGGGAAAAGAGCAGGTGAAAGAAAAAGACAGTGGAGGAGGCAGGCGAGGAGACATGGTTCTGGGTTTGATTCTGCCTTTGATATGAAGGACTTGAAGCCAATTACTTCCTCTCCCAGGGTTCATTTCCCTTTTGTTTATAGACTGAGCAGGATAGACTGGGTCAGGGCTTAACAACGTGTGCACTGGGACCACTAGAGTACCCAGAGTGATTTTTCAGTTGTTTCCAGGACACAAAATAAAAAAAGCTGAATTACATGATGAAGAAAATTACTCCTTTCCATTTTCTATCATCTTCCTCTTTTCATTCCTGTCCAATAGACAGTCTCAGATTGGTGCAAATACAACAATCCTTTAAGTCTTACTGATTTTTTTTTTTTAAGAAGATGCAGGAGGCCTCAGCCCCAGGACTTTGCACAGCAATACCACCAGGGAAGAACTTAACTAATGTTTAACTTTCTCTTTCTTTCCCACCTTCCCTGTTTCTCTTCCTTCCTCCTTTTCTTCCTCTCTTCCTTCTGTACCTAACATAACTTTATTTGGTTTCCATTTATAATTCTGATGTGCAGTTTTAAAAAATGTTTTTAAGCAAAACAGAGTTAGTTTTAAAATATTATATAATGAGTGTAGGTGACATGGGGGATATACAAAAAATCATGAAAGTTGTATAGGAATAGTTGATATTTTGGAAGCTCCAGGTTTATTTCAGCTCTGTATTTAAGGCCTCTTGTTGTGCGCGCGCACACGTATACACACACACACACACACACACACACCCTGGTTCTCCAGGCTGCCACTTTTTTAACTTAATGGTCACCACACACAATGTATACCTACTAGGTGGAAAACTGCCCAGGAAATGGAATTATGTCTCCTCCTCCAAGCCTGTTTACCTGAGGTGACTTGCCACCCCCTCCTGACTGTCTAGGGAGCGTGGACAGCACCCCTTGGAAGAGCTGGTTGGTTTCCTGGTTGTCCTTGGTGATGTCCGCATTTTCATGGAGACCAAATACTTCTGGGTGGGCTGTGATGGGGAGGGTCCTGATATAGTCGATATAGGACTAGAAAGGAAATCTTCAGTTAACATAAATGTAGGGTCCCTGGGGTTCCATGGATGCTTTAGGGTTTGCTGGGTCCAACTCCAACAAAAATGACACTGTATCAGTTGTATTGCCACCCCAGGCTGTGAGAATATTTCCCAAGCACTCCTTACATAGTTTTCTGAAGAACATGAAAGCAAATGGAGTATCTGCCTCCCACAAGTCTTCCTCTCTGCTCCCCTAGTAGTCTTGGCTTTGGAGTTAGATGGGACGGGGTTTGGATCCCAGCTGTATCACTAACCAACAGTGGAATTGAGCTAGCCATCAGAAACCCCAGTTTCCTTATCTGTAAATGCGAAGACTAGTGAGGTCATAAAGGAATAAGACTTTGGCATGTGACAGATAATCAATAAAAGTAACATTTTTCTCATCCTTCTAGATTTCTTGTTGTCTTCTGTATCTCATTCACTTCTCCAGTTTTTCTGTCCTTCCCCCTTTGTCATTTTTTTAACCTTTGTTTATAAGTAGCAATTATCAGCCTGTTTACTACCAAAGCTTCATCTTTGCAATCTTTCCTTCTTCTTCTCCAACTACCCAGAAAGACCTTGTCTAGTAAATACCTAGCATTCAATACACAGGAAAAATATTCCCTGAAGGCCTTTTGATAGGCCTGTTGGAAACCAACAAGGAAATTGTTGGAAACCAAATAAGGAAGCACAAGGTTACCTCTCAGCTCTCCTTGGCCACCCTGCACCCCCTACCAACATGGAGACTTCTGAGGCCCTCTGATATTACCTGGTAGGAACCGTAGAGAGGGATGTAGTAAGTCTCTCCAGGAGCTAGATAGTAACGGTCCTGCTCAATTTCCTTGCAGTAGAATGTGGATAGAAGAGATAGTAGGAGACGCCGGTCTTTGTCATCAGTCACTCTGCCACCATAATTACATTCTCCTGGAGAACCCACAGGAGAAGTTGAGAAGGGAAAGTCATTATGAATTTGGTTATTAACCTGCAACAGGGCATTCTTCCAGCCAAGGAACCCTCTGCAACAAGGGGTGGCTAAGGACACAGGGTTACTAATACCATATTCAGCTTGAGATGAGATGGTCTTTTGATATTATGGTTGCTACAAATCTAATACATGTCCTCCATATTCAAGATTAGATAAAATAAAAAACAAAACAATACAATCAGTAAGAATTCCATCAAAAATGATTATTGTTATTTAGGCAGATTCGAGACATTTTGCTTCTGTGTATGTGCATATATATTACATATATAGCATTATGAAACTGTCTTTAGGGCAAGGACATTGGAACAGCACATTCCCAAGTTTTAGTTTCAGTTCTGCCACTTAGTAGCATTTTCTTATTGGTCAAAAAGTAGAGATAATTGCAGTGCCCAGATTACAATGTTGTGGCTCAACTGACCAAGTCAGTATATGTAAAGCATTTAGCATGGTTAGCCTATAAAAAAGCATTTAACTACATATATACATTACAAACATATATGTATATATGTGTGTATATATATACATATATATACACACATATATACATATGTGTATACATATATACTATATATATACATATATATGTGTATACATATATATACATACACATATATATACATATATATGTATATATATATATATATTTTAGAAAGAGGAGATATTCCTATACATATTGTTTTAAGATATCACTTTCTCCATCCCCATGCCACACCCTCATCATTAACATCATTCTCGGAGATCTGGATGTCTACACTCAGATTTCTATAAAAAGAATAAGGTAATCCTTTGGCGGGAACACCAAATCCAATGCATCATCACTTAGGGATGCATTTTCTAAGTGGCCCAGATTCCATAATATTGCAATATATGGCTGTCACTTGGTAGTTGGAGTAAACACATTAGGTCTTCAAGGAGGTGTGTGTGTGTGTGTGTGTGTGTGTGATGGTGGGCTTATTCCCAACTTTAACCATTTCGGAGAAGGGCAGGAAAAAGACGTAAGAATCACACTGAAGTATAAGAGGCCTCAGCTTCTCTCTGTCCAGATGTAATGGCTCTCACTATCTTGGAGAGGGATCCTGGATGTCTAGTTAAGGGAACAGAGGAAGCTCATGCTGAGTAATGTGAGTCCTACAGAAGCCACTTGACCTTGGGCCAGCTTATCTATATTTCTGCAGTTCTGCCTGTGGACATCTCCAAGCCTTTAGCAAAGTTCATTTTGAACATTATTGCTTGTTTCAATGGTAAGAAGGTTTAGGACAGCACCTGAACTACAGTGATAAAGAAAGACTGGTTTTGCTCCCTGGAATCAGCGTGGCAGGGATAGGGGCAGCCAATTGTGATACAAGGTCTCACTGCCACTTTCTCCTCAATGAGTTTTCCCTCAGAGGACAACCTTTCAGCTCTGATTTTCGTGTCTAAGAAGGAAAGTTAATTTCTTTATAGCTACATACATGTTTGCTTTTTAGTAAGAGCACAAGTTCCTGGAGGAGCCAACACATGCATTAGACCTCTGCTAAACTCTGTGGCCACCACTGCAGGTCTGGGTACCAGATTAAAAATTCTGACTTTAGTTATCTAACCTGACAGCCTCTCTGTTCTGTCTCTTCAGTTAGTTCTTGGAGCATTCTAAGTATCACCTATATCTGATTTTTCCTTTCTTCCAGGCATATAAGAAGGTTATTCTCTTCTAGGTCCCTTAGAGTATATGGGGCCAAGTGACAAGTTCCTCCACATTTAATTGCTGGTATGAGCTCTTCAGTGATCACATAAATATTTGCTGAGGTGGTGGCAATAAAAGTTGGTGAAGCCTTTACTGAATGCATACCCAACAGTTATAATGAGCAGAGACTTCTTTTGATTAACACTAGACATGAGGAATGGAAGAGAAATGGACTTTGATGTCTTTTACTCTTGAGATTTGGGGACTGTCACCTCAGTCTAACACACCTATCTTGATGGGCGCAACTGGAAAAGGACTGTCCTCAAGCTGGCTGATACAGGCAGGGCAGGTGGGTCTATGGCCTGTAGGCAGTCTTCACCCAAGACCACATTCCAGGGCCAATCATGCACCCATTCTGTGGTCTGGAGAGGAGCCCTGGTGCATGGCAGAGAATGATGGGAAGACATTCTCCTTCACTGAAGCAATTCTCTCCCCAAAGTAGGACCCACTGAACTTGTGCTGTGTGTGTCACTTGGGGTTTTGTTCTAGGAAACACTGTACCGAGTTAAAGTCAGTGTGGCCATCTACAAACTGAATGTCATCACTTCCATACAGGCTTCTCAGCACCACTAACAGTTGAGACTGGACAGTTCTGTGCTGTGTGGGGCTATCTTATGTGCTATGGAAGTTTAGCAGCACCTCTGGCCTCTACTATTAGATGCTGGCAGTGTTCTTCTTTTCAGTACTAAAGCCAAAACACCTCCAGACATTGACAAATATGCCCTGCACACAGTTCAGAACCACTGCTCTACGGCCTCCGTCTCCTCAGCTGGAGTTCATAAGATTGCTAAATTCATCATGTGTAAACAGCATGTATCACTACTTGGGGAAAGGATCCAGCAAACACTTTAATGTAAGGAAATGAAGAAGGAATTTGTGTGTGATCTTAAAGGCTTTCTATTGAGTTGCATTTTGACTTCTGGCCATGGTATTTGATTCATTTATCACATATCTTATGTCTCTCTATTTTAACTCTTGTGGTATTGTGTACTCCTTGAGGGCAGTAACCAAGAATTACACATCTAAATTCTCTCATATTATTTACTAATATATATTGAGTGACTGGTAAAAAGTTGCTGATGAATTGTTTTAATACAAAAGACTTAAGATCCTTCTACTTGGGAATTTTCTCCTTCTTCTCATCATCCACTCCCCTTCCTTCTTCCAAAGGTAAAAACTACTCACTCCTCAAAACCCATCTCTCAAACCTTAAGAAAATTTTCCATGATCATCTCCTCTCTGTCCTCAGATTTAATCTATGTTTTGCTTTTCTACTTTATAAATATGTCTCTTACTGAACTGTATTCTTATATATTCATTTATATTTTTCACATTTAGACAGGGACCCACTTGACTATAGGTGATATACCTAAATTTTCATTGTTTTTGTGTTTTACTATATTCGGCATGATGACCAATATTAGTGAATGAAGGAAGGCAGGAAAGAAGGAAGGAAGAAAGAAAGGAAGGAAGGAGTAAGTAAGTGAATAGAGACAGGAACAAAAGAGCAGGAGGGTTGAGGTTTACTGCAGCAGAGCTCCTCCATCAATACCTGTGAGGTAGGTCAGAGCATCAAATGGCACCTCCTTGTAGTCACTGAGAAACATTTGGATCTGCCGCATACTAATCCTCAGGTCAGATTCATTGAATTCATAAGGAATATTCCAACCTACAAGAGGCAGAGAAGAACTAGAGGTCTCAGTGCTGACAGCTCTTAATTTCCACTCAGGGAATAAGCTGGTAGAGTTAAGCATCATTATGGATCAAGAGTCTCTTTCAGCCTATGAATATAGAGCACCAGGCCAACTATTAACCTTGATGATTACTACCAACCTGGGAGCCATTCTGCCCAAGAAAGCATCCATTCTAAAATCAATTTCCTTATGGGTCTTCCTATTTGTTAAGGAAGATGTTAACATCCTGGGATTTGTGGAATGAGAATTATTCAGCCTGGCTGGAATACTGTGGTAATACACAGTGTTCCAAAAATAACACTAAAGCATAGCCGAGAGCAGTAGCTAAGATTGAGCAACAGGATGAAGCTGGTTTTAAGAATTCCCTTCCTTACACTCATGGGGGAACTGAATGGCCACTTCCATTTCCAAGTTAATGACAAATGCCCACGGGTGGCTGAAGAATGACGTAAAAATGTGTGGCCTGGGCCTGGTGTAAGACAGCAAGGGATGCTATGTTTAACAGAGGAATTTAATTTCCTCCTAAGCATTCACATGCAAATTTGAAATATAACAAAATAATAAATTTCTGCATTGGTAAACAAAACACAACAGGGCAGCTGTCTGGGAGCCAAACTGCTGCATGGATTTTTAGATATCTAGCGTGGATAAGAAACTGAAATCAAGATGCAGAGGGGCTAACCTCCTCCCTCCACCGTCTATGCAAGAGTCATGAGACCTGTGGAGCTAACCGGGGCAGGCTAGTGTGCAGAGGTAGAAAGGTAGCAGATGCTCAGAGAAAATTACTATGAGGACAAACTGACCCCTTATCTCATCCATAAGGGCTGCTAGGAACCCCCTGAAGTTGGTCATTTCAAAGCTATTGGATATAATTGAAGGCAGCCCATAAGTGAGAGAAAAGTAATCCCAAATGAACATCATGATGATATGGGATTTGTATTTATTCTAAGAAGATTATTTAGTTGCTCATTTATTAGGCCATGAATAGCTTATATTAGTAAATAAATAAATCACTTATTTTTTTTAGAAGAAACACAATGTCCCAGGTATATTTTTGTCTTTTATTTTTATGTACATGTAGAAAGAGCTGCATGAAATGTTATAAATTACCTGGTGACAGCTGCCCGGAGGGTAGTCATTGTGCCTAAGAAACAAAGACATGCCAAAGGGAAGAGACTGCAGTCCTTGCATTATGCCATTTCTTAGGGGGCCTCTGATTTGGGAGTATCACCTCTTCCCTGACACTCACATTGTCCTGGTTATAGGGTTGCCAGATTTAGCAAATAAAAATAAAAACTACCTAGTGAAGTTTAATTTCAAATAAATCACAAATCATATTTAGTTTAACTATGTTCCAAAGATTGCACAGGCCATATTCATACTGTATTTTGCTGGCCACCCGATTTGAGTGCAAAACTGAACACACTCCTCTAACTAGACCTGCATCTGTCCATGAACATTCCCCAGGCCACCCAGGTACACTGTTATGGCTCACCTAGGGGTCCAAAGTTCCTCCTCTCCTGAACGATGGCATGGAAGAAGCACAGACCAAACAAAAGCTTCTGCCACATCACTGGCTTTGTACGACTTTGGAAGAACGTGGGGTCTGAGATGGGATCATTAAGGTAGGAGCGCAAAAGGTTGGCCCGTAGCCCTTTGGGAGGCTCATTGGTCATTTTGATCCCGTTCTGGAGAATGCTGACAGGAAATTTCTCTGATGGATAGCTGGTTAACCAGAGTCTGGAAGAACAGCAGGCCCAAATGTTCAGAACAATGTAATAAATTATATTGAAAAAAAATAATAGCTACCATTTCTTTTGTTTATTTTTTTTGAGACAAGGTCTTACTTTGTCCAGGTTGGCCTTGAACTCACTATGTAGCCCAGACTGGACTCGACCTTGTGGCAATCCTTCTGCCTCAGTCTCTCCTGAGTGCTAGGATGACAGATGTGTGCCACCACACCCAGCAACTACCATTTATTAAGTACCACTGAATGCCAAACCCAGGCTAAGAATTTATTGTATGTCCTTCATTTTAAAAAATCCTCATAGCCATCTGTAAGGAAAGACTTATCATCCCTTTTTACCAGTGAGGAAACAAGTGTACCAGTTAATTTTAATTGTCAACTGGATTAAGAGGCTCCAACATATTGGATGGATCATGGAGCCCTCTACTCATCAGTGTATTAATCCACTGCTGTTCCCAGCTGCATGTGCTGTGAGAAGATGGGCCAAGTTGGAGGAGGGGGTCACTGGGGGCATGCCTTTGGAGAGAATTATCTCTCACTGCACCTCTTTCCCTTGCTCTGCTTCCTGGTCACCATTATGCTCCTGGCTTGGCTCCACCACACCCTCTGCCATGGTGCTTCTGCCCTGGAGCCAGTCAGTCATGGTGGACTGAAACCATGAGCCAAATTAAACCTCCTCCTTTAAGTGGTGGGTGCCAGGCATTTTGTAGCAGCAATAGGAAAGCTGACCAGTATAAGAGGCAAGGAGAGTCAGGTAGGCTTTTCAAAGACACACTACTTAGAAGCATGCTTGGATGTGTGCTTGGGTCTCTTGACTCCAAAACCCCTTCTCTTAAACCTCTCACTTCTCCCCTGTGGGACTTGCTGAATACTTATGTAGGTAAAGTACTATACTAGAAGCCACCAGAGTGACCAAAGTGAACAGAGCATTATTTCTAGCTCTAGAGACTTACAGCTTTCTTGCTAGAGGAGGAACTGAGGGCCAGGCAAGGGATGAAAGATGGATACTAGAATACAAAGCATCATAAATCAAAATCACAAGCAGAGCAGAAATAATGAGCTGAGACCTTCCATGGAAAGAAGTTTCAGTGGGTTAGCAGGAGCCAGACGAATGGCAGAAAGTAAAAATGGCAGACTATGTCCAGAGAGCTAAAGCCAATCTGTCATCTGTTTTTATAAATAAAGTTTTATTGAAACATGTCTATCCCCTTTCATTTACATTTCATCTATGGCAGCTTTCACCCTACAACTTCAGAGCTGAAGAGCTGCAACAGAGACAATATGGACTGCAAACCCTAAATTATTTACTATGTGGCCCTTTAGGGAAAAAGACTTTTATCAAATAGGAATGGAATTGAAAACAGGCCTTGAGAATATAGGGAATTTATTTAAAATAAAAACTATTTATGTTCAATAATGGGAATATATGTAAAAATAGGGTGTTTTTTTTTTTTACCTTTAAGGCTTTGTTTTTTTAAAAATTTCATTTTTGTTACTACATGTTTGCAGTACATAATGATTATGTAAATTCATCATGGGGAGTTTATATATGTTGTGAAAGTGTTTAGGAAGAGGAAATAAAATTTGTAGTTTCCTCCCATAGGCTAACATCTTGGCATATCACACTCCAGACTTTCAGTTTTTCCTACCAAACTCAAGTGACATATATGCCATGGTGCCCTGTTTTTTGTTTGCTTGTTTACTAAACATTGGAGAGACTTCCAACAGGTGGATTTGGTGATAGGAGAAGTCTTTAGTGATACAGGACGCAGTCAGTCTTGGTGGGCAGGTGGTTGTGGTCCAGGCTCAAGGCTGAGAGAAGAAATAAGAGCTCATATACTTATGGTCTAAGGCCTGATTTCAGCTTGCATATAGCTGATGTTTGGCTCATACCATTTAGACACACACACACACACACACACACACACACACAAATACTATATGTATTTTTGAAGTAGTTGCCAACTTTTCAAAATTAAGGGCTTTCTTTTACAATTCAGACTTCCTACTTCCCCCTTAAAGTCATCAGAAAATCTGATCACATGATGCCTGCCTCCCTGCACGGCAACAGTTAAGTAGTATTAAGTAGCAAGTGCCCTGCTCTATAGAGCATGCATTGCGAGGTCACTGAGGTTCCCACCATGCCTTATAGCCTGATGCTGAGACCCACTGCCCATAAGGACTGCTCCTGTACTGTGAGAATGGGCTAGTTCTCATGTTTATCCTTCTTTAGTCACTTATTTTGTGTGCCTGGACCTTGTTGGCACTTGAATTCATGACTTTATTTATTTATTTATTTATTTATTTATTTTGGTATTGGAAATCGAACTCAGGACCTTGCATTTGCCAGGCAGGCACTTATTCTGCTGAGCTATATCCTTGGTATATTAAATGTCAACAAGAATAGCTTTTTCTTCATTCAGTGTCCTGTCACTAGCAGTAGATTCAGTGGTCAGTGAATCTAGTCACTATCCCAAACCAAGCAGCATTCTTGGAACTAATGAACTCTCTCTCCTTTGGAAATCTGCCACAAATACAAGTCAACTGTGGACGTAATGTGAGTTTCTACATAAGCACCAAGCATTTTCCTGTTTTCAAGACGTCATGACCAAAATGAAAATAACCAGACAGCTTTGTTGCTTAAAGCATGGGTCACTGAAATTTTTTAATAAAGGACAGAATAGTGCTCATTTTAGACTTTGTGAGCTCATATAGTGTCTGTCTCAATTGTTTGTAGCATGAAGCAGCCCCACACAATATATGAAGAAGCACGTTTTTCAGTAAAACTTTATTTATAGACATTAAAATTTGAATTTTACATAATGTTCATCTGTGATGAAATATTATTTTTTAGTTTTTCCAATTGTCTAAAAATTAGAAGCTGGGTGTAGTGGCACATGCCTGTGATCCCAGCACTTGGGAGGCTGAGGAGAAGTGTGGAAGACCAACTGAACGATTCTCCTTGAAAAAAGAGCAATTATCTTCATTTTTGCTAAACCTGGCCCTATCTCCATGTATTGATATGTACAGAGTTTGTTAGGCCATTTCCTTATCCCTTCAATTGGCTTTAAGCAACATGAATTGGTCTGGCTGGTCTGGCAAGGTGCTGATATGTAGTCTTTGAAGCAAGGTGACAGTGTTTCCCCACCCTGTGACTCCCCAAAAATATGTATGAGCCACTCTGTTGCTGTTGGCTGGGGACTGGGCTTATGACTTCCCAGGGCATAAAAGATTACACATCAGAGCTGAAGCACTGACCTGAAAACATTAGATACTACTTCAAATGGTGCTATGCAGATTACTCTTTGCATACCCTTCTCGCTGCATACTGCAGAGGTGATTTCAGGTCTTCTACTTAGCCTAGCTCACAGTACTCACATACTTCCTGCCATTCTCACAGTCACTCATCTTCGAGCCATTCCCTTCTTCATGAATGCATAAAACCTGGGTTTGGCCCTGGGTCAAGGCCTTTGTTCCAGTGCACCACTACCTTAGCTGGATTTAGGATCTCCTTGGCTCCCCACAACCATAAATATGTTTTAGTGTCTTTATTCTCGCTATGGGTTGCACTGGAAGTGGTACATTGGAATTAACTCACTAGAATTCCAATAACTTTTCCATGGGATTACAAATATAAACTTCCCAGGGACCATTATGAGGTCTGGGAAGGGCTCTCTATACAGGAGTTTGAAGCCAGCCTAGCTGGGGATTTAGCTCAGTGGCTTAAGCGCCTGCCTGGCAAGCGCAAGGTCGTGAGTTCGATCCCTGGTACCAAAACAAACAAACAAAAAAAAGAAGCCAGCCTGGGCTATGTAGTGAGTTCAAGGCCAGCCTGAATTACATAGCAAGATCCTGTCTAAAAGAAAAAAGAGAAAGAAAGAAAGAAGAAAAGAAGAAAGAAAAAGAAAGAGAAAAGAAGAAAAGAAAAGAAAAGAAAAGAAAAGAGAAAAGATTGCAAGCAATACTAAAAATAGGTAGCAGGCTGGCTTTGGTCCACAGACAAATTTTATTCCCTGGACTAAAATAAAAGAATGCCTGAACACTTGAGTTCTGAAGTGTATTTAAAGTCTGTCTGGTTCTCTTCATTTTATGAATGTGAAAACTAAGGTCTAGCTTTGCTGGGCTTTAACATTCACAGAAAACAAACAAGCGTTTCCAATGTTGATTAAAGTTCCACAGAGCCCAACAATATGGGATAGAAGAATGACAAATTATGCCTAGACTACTGGTGGCAATTTTTTAGACAAATAATTATTTTTACAAATCAGTCTTGCTGACATTTAATCTGCCTTGCTAGACACTTCTGCTATTATTTTCCCTAACTTCTTAAAACATATACCCCAGAATTCTAAACTAATTTCTTAGCATTCCCTAATGTATCATTTTGCTTTTACAAATGCTGCCCTTCTGAATGGAACATCCTTCCCGGCAAATTCCTATTCATCTATCAAAGCCCTAAGCCTCCAGACCTTCCCCACTTTTCTGTCCCCTTTCTGTGTTGCATGGCTCTTCAGGTATTACATAAGATCATTATTCATCTGTGAGCTGTCTTCTGGTAGGTTGTTTCTTCAAGGCAGGACTGCACCTCCCATCTTTGTATTCCCAGATACCAGCATATCTTTTGAGGTAGGGCCCAGAGACAGGCAATGGTGGGATAGTTTCTCACCTGAATCTCACATTGGTGCTATCAGGAACAATGACCTCCTCACAAATCTTCTCTAGTGCAGGCATCCAGCTTGTAGCCAGGTGGCAGTTCTGTAAGACCACCCAGGTCCCATCTTTGATGGCAGCGTTGATCATTTTGGCAGCAATAGGGCCTTGGCCTTGGCCAAGAGAGATGGTCTGTGTTTTGGCACCGCCCATCCCGAGGTCATCTGCAAACTTTAGCAAGCCTAAAGCCAGGAAGAAAAGAGGCTTTGAAAGAGTACAGATCAGCTAAGAGCATATTAACAGCAATATGCTCTTATTAACAGCAATATGCTTCCCCACAAGGGGGAAGATATATTAAAATTTTAGTTTCTGAAAGAAATTCAATGACTTCTGTTAATTGCAAAATAAACGTCTCTCTGGGAAAGCCTTAGATGTGATAAGATGGCAGATGAAGCTATAGTGAACTCCCCCTTTTGCTTTAAACACATAGATGTTCTTGATATAAAATAGTATGCAAACTGAAAAGAAAAAAATCAGGGTTTGACAGAAAGGAAAATATTTTGGTGCCAAAAATGAAGAGGAAACTCAAAACCAAAGGTGAACATATAACCAAAAAATTTATTTTTACAAATTTATTTTGGTAGGAAATACAAGCATTTTTATTTAATAAGTGTCTTTCACATCTCTCTTCCTCAGGGATAGCTAATGTTATTAGGTTTGTGCATCTTTTCAGAGAAATTTTAGGTATTCACATATGTGCATATATACCATTAAACTTACATGAATTGTAGAATTTTGCTTGTTTTACTTAACAGTGTTCCTTATAGATCTTTTTTTATATCAGTACATATCTTTCATGGTTAGATAATATTTTGCCGTTAGAAAATATACTTTATTTAACTAGTCTAGAGGATACAGTTTTGATGTCCATGGAAGACCTAGCTTTGTATTCCTAGAACTGAGACTTATGTGTGAAGTTAAGAAGCACAGAGTGCTGTATCTTTGTGTTAAAAAGGCTAAACCTCTTGTCTACCATGTTGCAGAAGCAAAATGGAAGCTTGCTACTAACCTGGAGTCTGAGTAGAAAAAATAAATGACAACTCTGAAATCAAAACACTGAGTTCATGCCACATGCAGATGAGGGATATAAATCTATCCTACCCTGTGGTGAGGGATTCCCTAGCTGAGAAATTTCCTATGAAATTGATCTAGAACAGTGGTGGTGAACGTATGGTACACGTGACACAGCAGGCTGTTGTCACTGAAAAGCTCTGTGATCGCCATCACTGGTTTAGAGTGTCATGGTCCCTGGGGCACCAGTGTTTGCCTATGCAAAGTACAAACCACAAAAGAAAGTACATCACTATAGGGAATAATCAGCATCTAGAACAATCAGAGTGAGTACCCCAAGGATTACATATGGTATCTGTAATGGCTGAATGTGCCCCATCCCCTGAATTCATATGCTGAACGCCTAATCTCCATTTATCAGAATGTGACTGTAATTGGAGACAGGTCTTTCCAGAGACAATTAAACTAAAATGAGGTCTTGAGGTTAATCTACTATGTCTGGTGTCTGACAAGGAAAAGGAGAAAATGGTACAAGAGCATGAATTAAAAAGAGATTAGAACATAGACACACACAGACGGAAGACCATGTGAAGACACGGGAAAGCTGGCCATCACCAAGGCAAAGGGAGAGGCCTCAGGGAAAACAACAACAACAACAACAATAACAAAAAACCAACCCTGTTTAACACCTTGTCTGAGGCTTCTACCCATTAGAACTGTGAGAAAATAGATTCATGTTTTTCTAGCTATTGGCCAGTGTACTTTGTTATAGCAGCCTAGCAAACTAATATAGTCTTTTAAAAATACTATAAAAGCAATTCATCTAAAAGTCAGTAAAACAAGAACATAAGCCATAATACAATTCAGAATCTTACTTCAAACATGCATGGACTTGGAGCAAAACAAAACTTTCAGAAGTGGAAAGCATCAGTCATTGGAAGATCAAAAACTCAAAGCACTGATTGCAAGAGCAGGTTAGGTGTAGTCAAAGAGACAATCAGTACAGTAAGGTCTAAAATCAATGATCCATCCAGGAGAAATGAGCACCTTCAGCACCCAGAATATGCTCTCCAAACACCATTTCTTATTGAGGAAACTGGGTTCCTGCAAGAATTGTTTGTTTCCAGGTCTGGAGCAAGAAATGTATGTGATAAGCCTGGAATACATAGTAGTTCTAGAAGGCAAAGAAGCTATGAAAATCTATTTAGATTATGTGGAAAGTACATGGATCTGAGGGTGCTCCCATAGGCCAGAGATATTGAATAACTTGAGTACCAAGAAAAAGAAGAATGTCAATATTGTCAAATATCTGCACATTTGAAATACCCAGTATGTTAAAATCCATATATTAATAAATGTACAAAAATCTTAGTGGTTTACTATTCACTTTGGAGCTTACTAAGACATCAACTCAATGATTTGAGTGCTGGTACTAAAGAGAAAGAATAGAAGCATATGTTCTACCTATGTTGTTTGAATTATATTCAGAGAAAAGCAAAGAGTTGGCAAAGGAAAAGTCTTCTTTATAGAAGAGGTTCAGCTAGAATGTAGAAGGAATGGTAGAATTAAAAATAAAATATCACCATTTGGCAGCCCCCAATAAAATAATGGACGTTGGTAATGATTTTCAAAGTTCACTGAAACCATTAAAATCAGTGGTCCCCAATATGGACTACTTTAATGGGAATTACCTGAAAAGTTTTATGAAGTAAGATGCCTGGGTTTCACGCTACAGTTTTTAATTTAATTGGTATAGGGTGCTTTAAGATTTTTCTTAAAGCTCCTCACACAATTCCAATGTGCAAAAAAGACTGAGAAACATCACATTAGGTGAGAGACTGGTGGGAAACTTCCTAAGGGAGGAAGTGGAGGAAGGCGAGCTGGCTTATTGGACAATGTCCTAACCCCACTGATCAGTCGCAATAAGAAAAGTCAACCATCAGCCAGTATGTGACTCCTGGTGTGAGACATGAGGAGGGACTCAGGACCTATAAAGTTGCCTGTGAAATCATCCAGGCTGACTCTTCTCAAGCTTCTGGAGTACAGGAATAGGTTAAATACACCATTGGGTGCAAGCTGCCATCCTCTGCCAGCATGGCATCATCTTATCATTAATTTATCATCATCAGAACCATTAAGATCATATTATGACCTTTTATCCATTTCTCTATTTTATTTTTCTTGGCTTTCCCTGAGTTATCTTTTATTAATTTCCTACTTTAAAGCACAGAGGGGAAAAGAGCAAAGATCACAGATTGCTCCTTGAAAATGTTTTGGTGCTTCCAGGAACCCAGAAACTTCTCATTTCAGCTCCCTCCTCCCCCATCTTTACAGGGTCAGGGATGCTGGCTTTCTATAGGATGAGGGCACATGCCAAACTCCTCAGCTCATTGATAGGAGAATATCAATTTTATCACATGAATTCCTTAAACTAATACTTCATTCAGCAACAGAAAAAACAAAAGCATCCAGATCCCCCAACAGAACAGAAAACTACTCTACGCTCGTCAACACCTCATACACAGACTATTTCTGGAAAGATACACAGTAGGAGAGACCACCTAGGTGGGGCGTAATGAAGAAGAAAGTGTGCCTTATACCCTGTACCAGGCTTTCTCAACTGTGGCGTAACTGACTCTATAGGCCGGGCCATTTTTTTATTGTAGGAAACTGTCTTGTGCACTCTAGGGTGTTGAGCAGTATCCTTGGTTTCTATCTTCTAGATGTTAGTCAACAAAACTGTGTGTACACCTTACCAAACATCTTCTGAGGTGGGCAAAGTCCCACTGGTTGAGCCATACCCCTACTTGATCTGATTTTTTTTCAATGCAGCATTATTCTAAAAAATTTTAAGTTAAACAAGCAATAGGGAAAAAGACAAAGATGATAAAACAGTAACTAGCAGAATGACTCTAACCCTGGGTTTGGCTTTTATGACATTTTTTAGAAAGGTATTTCGGTGAGTCACTGGTTCAGATTTTAAAATGTGCCTTTTTTGTATTTCTGTGTTCTCTTGAAAAAAATCAAATAATCTTATAATTCTGGTTTGTATTCCCAGATGGCTCTATTTGGGGGTGGTGAGCAGCAGCTACTCCCTTTAGGAAGGAATGACATTCAACTCCTTCATGCCCACCTTAGCCTGCTAACTACTTGGCCTTCACAGCCACTTGAGTAGAAGATCCCTGTTTAAAGGACATACTACTGTCAGATACCCCCAGATGATAGGATCTCAGTGTTCCTCATATTTTATCCTTACCTGCCATTGGGTCTGCACTTGGAGACAACACAAAAATCAATGGTGCACAACAACTGGAATCATTGTAGGATCCTTGGAGATCGAATGTAGGGGTTTCAATGTACACATTCCCCATATATTCAGCAATGAAGTCCCTAATGGCTGGAATTATCTTGTCAGGCCGCAAACATCGGAGGATCACCAACCTCTCCAACCCTTCAAGTAATTTCCAGGGTTCAGGGAATGTTTCTTCGTGGGGCCAGGTCGAGTCGTAGATAAGCTTCCATTCTTCAGTATTTTCTTCCAAATGTTCCTTCAGGCCTTTCAGTTTTGGCAATGAGGATGCACGTACAACTTCTGCCCATGCCTTCTCAGACAACCATTCGGGAGCTGGGTTGGGGTAGGGGTTATCCAGGGCAATACCTCCAGTTAGAAGGAAGAACCAAACTTCCTCATCAATTAGCCTTTTCTCTTTCAAGATGCCAATGGTTAGGAGGAGGGAGAAGAGCAGCTTGTCCTTCTCAAACAGAGAGCGGCACACATTGTTGTAGATGCTCAGGGTGAAGTGTTCAATGATGTATTCGATCCGCAGATCCAGCTCCTCACTCTTAGTGCTGTTGGCTAAGGAAAGCATGTAGAGGTTGATGAACCATGTCAGGGAGTACTGGTACATGGGCTCGATGTTGGCCAGGTCAGAGATGCAGAAGAAGATGGTGGCAGAGTGCACAGCCACTGGCTTGTAGCCCATCCGAGTCTTATCAATCTCCATTTCTGTCTTGGAAGCAATTTCCTGCTTCTCCAAGATTTCTTCAGATAGTACTTTGGAGGAGGACAGAATTTTGATGGCTGTTTCATCTTCTAGAATGTTGCCCTGAGACAGAGAGAGAACCTCCAAGATCTTATCTTCAATTTCCTTTAGCTGCTTCTTGTTCTCAGCACTTTCCACGATCAACTGGTTCTTCTTCTCTTCCAGTTCTGGCTTCTCCTTGGCAGCCACAATGCCAAGCAGTTGATCTTGGAGACCCAAGGGAGTGATCATGAAGTTGAGGAGACAGACTTTCACGGCAACTTCCGGGAGGTAATGTGGGTTCCTCAGACGCGTGGTGATGTAAAACTTAAATTCCCTGGAGTATTCGATGATACTTTCGCCCAACCTCATATATTCAACTCCTTGCTGCTTGAATGTTGTCTTGAGTAAGATAGGTTCGATGAAAGCATCCAGCTCTTCCCCAACGTTTTCCAGTAGGACAGGGGTGCCAAACTGCAGGGCATTTTCCAGTGTCCTTACGTAGCTGGCATCAGAGAACTTGATGACGGACAGTTTATTTGCTTTCTCCATATTCTTGATCCATTTATTGGCCTGCCCTTGAGGGTCAATCATTAAGGGCCAGCGCCTGGAATTAGACACAATGATGCCATTGTCTATAGAGAAGGAGTCAATGGGAAGCCCAGCAATCTGCCAGGCACGGATTTTTACAGGATCCCCTAATGTACCGCTGAGACTGAAGTCACTGGAGCCTGGGATGACCTTGTCCTTACAGTTGGCCAACCATTCCTTTTGGCATCGGGCCCTATAATCCACTGTGAAGGCACCCAGATAAGCCACAGTCCCTGAGGACACCAACACATCCCCTGTCAGGTTAATATAGCGAATTCCCAGCTGGCGGGCAGCTTCTGTCCATCTGTCCTTCTCTCCACCAAGACCACTGATCAACTTCTCTGCCCTGATCAGCTTTTGGGAGCAAATTTCAATGTTTTCCTCCAGTGTCTTCTTCTTGACATTCATCTCTTCAAATTCGTCATTCAGGGCCTGGAGACGGTCTTCTACCAGCTTGAGCTCCGCTCTTTTCTGGTTCAGTTTCTGCATCTGTGCATCCAGCTTCCCCTCAGCCTCCTTCAGTCGCTCCCGTTTGGGAGCCACCACCTTGGCTACACGGTCGTATACTTCCATGGCCCTCACCCACTTGCACAGACCCTCACAGGCAGAGGACACATTTTTAATGACGGCTGGCTGGAATTCTGGGTGATCAATAAACTTTTCTCGGATCCGCTTCATGACCAATGGGGGGATATTGTCTTTGTCATATGTCTTAAGACTCTCCAAGAACTTCAGATCTCCAAGAATCTTTTTTGATACCCCCCAGTAATCTTCTATCATCTTACCTGTCAGTATAAGAAACAGAGATAGGCTGCATTACTACATTTAGGCTGAGATACCTATCAAGTTCTGCAATGGCTACTACTTGGATTTGAGGGAAAAAAAAAATCCGACCTCCTTACCAGAATCTGGGAGGCCTGGCCAATCTCATCCACCTCATTTCTGCTTTTCTCCCTTGATTTGTGTCCCAAAGGACCTTCCTTCAATTTCTCTGTGGTCTCAAGTGCTTCTCTGTCATGAGCTCTTTGCTCATGCTTCAAGTTGCATCCAACTGGCTCCTGAGCAGACTTAGATCTCACTTTAAAAGCTACTTAATGGAGTGGTTTCCCTGGAATTCTCTTCCAAAGAGGGCCCCTCCTCCTTAAGCATTTATTTTGTCTACAAGTAGGTCTGTTCTTTGATAGCACTAATTGTAATCACCATTTTTTGTTTATCTTCCTTTGTAATCACCATTTTTTTTTTTACTTCCTTTGTAAGTATACAAAATCTGTGAGCTCATGCTGTGTTTTCTAGAATTTGGTACAGTGCCTGATATTCAGTTCTCAGTAAGATTTGACTGTTGCCCTATTAGCCCCTGAATATACCAGAAGGCAACAGGAACTACAGCCCTTGGGCATGTCTGGAATGTTCTTTCCCAAGTCTGGGGAGCAGGTTGGAGGCACACCAGTCTACCACATGATGAACAGTAGGAGAGAGAAGTGGCCTTGAGGAAGTGGCTTGCAGGCTCACACTGGGAGAAGGCACTGTGGCCTGCCCTGTCCTCCTGGGCACTCATTAGCTAATCAAGTGAGCTTCAACCCCATTCAGAAATAGTGTTCCTTATGTTGACATGTTAGAAAAAATTTCAGAGCCTTTCTGGCTCCTGATCCTTGCCAACCTGAGGCTCATCAAAAAAGTTATACTTTGAGACATTATATGGAGTACAATGTGTTCCATTTGTAAGTCCAAACATAGCAACTAGCCAAATATTTCCATGAAAGTTTTTGTTTGCTTTCTGGAAAGTGACCTGTTTCATTTAAATTCAAAGCATCTAAACCTAATTCCATTGCTCATTTGCTCTACTCCAGTATACTCACTAAATCCCACTAAATCCTATGGTTTTGATGAATAATATATGCAATTTGCTTAAATTTTAAGTAATGATGGATTGTGTGCTGGTCAAAAATGATCTAATATGAGAAGCAAATTCATGATCTGACCCAGCAGGTCTCAAACATGGCTCCTTGAGTAATTCTAAGGTTCCTTAGAATTACTCAAGGAACCTTAAAAATTACTGGCACTCAGGTTTGTACCTCAGACCGATAAAATAAATATCCTTAGAGGTATGCATGGGCTTTGGTGTTCTTTCAGCTCCCCAGGTGATTCTAGGGTGCAGAAGTACCAGTGAGCTCATCCTTAGGCAACTTACAATGCCTCTGCAGTTTCCCTAAAAAAATCTTCCCTAAAGTTCACTCCCTGCTTGGCTATTCCTGATCTGCTTTGTATCTTTTTCCAGTGGTTGTTGTTGGCTAGAAATGAGCCAGACAAGAGGGATTGTTAAACAAAGGGAAGCAGAAACCAGAGGATCCCAAGTGAAAGACCAGGGATTTCTAACATTTCAGAAGGAATGAAGGGATAGCAAGACTCTTTTCAGGACAGGAGAATTTAAGAGACAGGAAACTAGTACGAACTACGGGTGCTTTTTAAAGTCTTTGTTCAGTTCTAAGACATTGGTCTTAACACAAGGTCCTACCATGAATTGGAACTTTAAGGAAAATTAATATTCATCTATTAAAGCCTCTAGTTTAATTAAATAAGGAGCTTTCCCCCCTCCTCCTATTCCCCCTTTCTTTCCCTTTCTCCCAGTCTTTGTCTCATTTCCCTCTCCTTTCGCCCCTCTCCCTTTATGCCCTCTTTTCCTCTCTCCACCTGCAGTTTCATTCTCAGCCTCCTTTTGCCCTTGACTCCTTCTAAGTCCCTTTCTGGCCCTTGCTTCTCCTGCATCCTAAACCATCTTTCTCTCTCACTCTCTGACAGTTTCTCTCTCTCTCTGTTTCTTGCTCTGTCTCTGTTCTTGGTCTCTTTTGTTCTCACTTGTTCTCTGTCTGTCTCTATGACTCCACGTGTGTGCCTCTGCCTCCTTTTCCCCTGTGTCTTTCTCTCCTGCTTCCAAATCTCATGTGTGTCTTTTCCTCTCCACCTCCCTCTTTTTCCATTTCCCTGCCTCCCTTCCAATTCCTTTCCTTCATGGTCTCTGTTTATTATCTTTTGCGTGTATGTGTATGCATGTGTTGTGTGTTGCACACATATGCCCAGGTGTCTGGGTGGCTCAGTCTTATGGTCTATTTTGTCTTTCTTTGTTTCTAGCTCACTCTTTCTTAATCTCTCTCTCTCTGTCTCTCTCTCTCTCATTCCTTGTTCCTCCCCTTCCTTTTCCCTCCCCCAACTCTCTCTCTCTCTGTCTTTTTTTCTCACATATACTCACAACTTGACTCTGTGTGTTTGCTCCACACCAGGACTTTGGTTCATGCAATCTTCATTTTGAAATGATTTTCAGGCTGTGACCTGGACTAAGCTGTGCTCTACCCACAGATACCTGAGTTTTCCCACCTGACTGAGAGGTAAGGAAGCACTGGAGGAATCTCTGGGTATGCACGCTTATCCAGGTACCTTTCTAAATTCCTCCAAAGGTCACTGGTCCTGCTGGGACAGGTTGGAGGTTGGAGGTGAGATGGGCACTGGCATCCTTCCTGCCAGGGAAGAGTAGCCTGTGCAGGTGTCTGGGGCAGGGTGGGGAGTTACCGGAGCCACTGGGGTCTGGCTTCCTCTCTGGTCTCTGCCCCTTCATGACACAGATGCTCTCCATGACCAACTTGACTGGGCCGGGTGGGTTTTGCATTGATTTCACCAGTGAGATGTCTGCAGGGTTCAAGGTGTCGAGTGCAGCGAGTGCAGCCTCCAGTGCTGGCATGGCCTCTGCCAGGTCCCCCTCACATTCATTCTGAGAGCACAGGGACAAAAGGGATGAATGACTAGGGCTCAGCATAGGAAGGTGAGCATGATCTCAGCTCCCAGAGGAAGTAGGAAGAGGTGCTATGTACCCTGGTGACTTTTTTTTTTCTTTTGAGACAAGGTTTCCCTATACAGTTTAGGCTGGCCTTGAGCTCACTTCGTAGCTCAAGCTGGTCTCAAACTTGCAGCGATCCTTCTGCCTCAGCCATCAGAGTGCCTCAGCATGCGCCACTACCCCCGGCTCTGATTGTATTTGATACCTGCTATCTACATTCATTTTTTAAAAAAAACAGGAAAGTCAGGAATGATGATATAAACCTATAATCCAAGATACTTAGGAGGCTGAGGCAGGAGGATCCCAAGCTTGAGGCCTACACTTTTTAATGAGACCCTATTTTAAAATAAAAAATTAAAAGGGTTAGGGATATAGCTTAGTGGTGGAGTGTCCGTTGTCCCTCGTACAACCATCATTACTATCTAATTCTAGAACATTTTCAGCACTCCCCCCAAAAAACAAAACCTGTACCCAGTGCCCCCCACAAAAAACAAAATCAAAAACAAAAAGCAAAGTCAGAAGAACTGTCCTCCACAGGCAAAGCCTACCTGAATATTCAAACTGAGCACATTCACAGAGCGTATTGATTTTGTTATTTTGTTATGGCCACTATTCTGCTAGCAGGAGTTGAAACCTGTATAACTCATCTGCACCTCCTTACCTCTTTTATCTCCAATAAAATCTACAATTCTATCTCTGAAAAAATTAAGATATGGCTTAAAGTCCCAAGAGCTATGAGGTGGTTGGCTTCCCATCTTCCAATCTATTGATCAGGGTTGAGAGAGGACTAAATAATAAGGCCGAGGGATCAAGTGACGCACAGGAAGAGAAAAGGGCAAACTGAGGGAGGAGACAAAGCATGAGGATTGGGAGGAGGTCAGGGATGGAGTAAGGGTCTGGAACACACTGAAACTTTCAGAGATGGAGTTAGAGGTAGGAGAATCAGGGATAGGGTGAAGCTTGGGGAAACAGCAAAGCTTTAGGCAAGATGAGGCAGAATGAGGACAAAGATTAGAACTGGGTAAGGAAATGGAGGTAGGGCTAAGCTCCAGGAAAATGATCTGATGTATTTTTATCCAGCATTTACTCATTTAAACACAAAATTAATACAATGGAATGCCAGCAATTAAGAAATGAACTACTGATGCCTGCTGTAAGGATGACTCTTGTAAACTCCATGCTAAGTGACAGAAGCCGGACACAGAGTCTCCTTTTGTACATTTATATGGAATGTGCAGAGTGTGCAAATCCATACTGGCAGAAAGTAGGTTAGTGGTTGCCTTGGGCGGGTAGAGGAGGGATGGGGAATGGCTACTAACATGTATAGGTTTTTGGGGGAGGTACACTGAAAATGTTCTAGAATTAGTACTGATGGTTGCACAAGTTTGTCAATATACTGCAGCCAGTAAGTTACACAATTTAAAATGGTGACTATTAAATGTATCTGGATTATGTTGCCAGTTTAAAAAAAAGAAAGCTAATCGTGATAGGATTTTAGAATTGAGGTGGCCTTATGGATTAGTTAGTAACTCAATTACACACAAAAACAAGAGTCCCAAGATGTAAAATGCGTTAGCCAAGGTCATCACCTGGTTAGTCAAAAAGCAGGCTCCTCACTGAGTTATTAGTTCTCTGAGTCTAAGGAGAGATGATACTACAGCTGTGATTGAAGTGAAACTTTACAAGAGAATGTCTGTTCTGAGACTTAAACCAATAGTGCTGAAGTATTTATATTCCATAGGTTTATTGTAATAGGCAAAGAAAGAGTTGTTCTACCTTCTTCCATATGTATGAGCAGATGTGTGTATTATGTAGAGGTGTGTGTATCATGCATTATTTTAGATTTCCTACTTTTTTTTACAAATATATAGCAACGTCTCATTTAGTTTCATCATATTAACCTCTCCTCTTCATAAGCTACATCAGATGTCCCCATAAAAACCGAACTGCCTACTTTAGATGGAAATAATAGCTCAGTCCCAGGGTCAACTCAGATTACTCATTCTTTATCCTCAGTGCATGCACCAAACTGCAAGGTAAGAGAGACAATCTAAGCTGGTCCCTTCTGTGTGTCATGGGTGGCTTCAGAAAAGGTTTGGTGGCAGAGGTGGCCAAATGTGTTGGCTCAACCATAACTTTGAATACTAGGCAGATTTCACTGATCACAGGCACACAAGGCTTCATACCATCAATTCTTTTTCTTTCTTCCTTTCCTTTCCTTTCCTTTCCTTTCCTTTCCTTTCCTTTCCTTTCCTTTCCTTTCCTTTCCTCTTTCCTTTCCTTTCCTTTCCCTCCTGCTCCTCTTTTTCTTCCTCTTCCTCCTCCTCCTCCTCCCTCTCACTCCTTCTCTCCCACCTTTCTTTGGATTACTGGGGATTGAACCCAGGGCCTTTACACTGAGCTACATTCCAAGCCTTTGTTTTTTGGTTTTTTTTGCTTTTTATTTTGAGACAGGGTCTTGCTAAGTCTCTAAGTTGCTTCAGCTGGGTTGAAACTTACAATCTGCCTGTCTCAGCCTCCCATTTTAGTTTCTTGTAACATGCCAGACATCAGTGGTGCATAGTGCCTCATGCTTTCCTGTGGCCTGATATCTCTGCTCTCTTCCCTAAGGTATAAGGCCTGGCTTCTAGCTCAGTCTTAGAGCAAATTGGGTGTCAAGTGATTGCAAAAGACCCCTCATTGTGGCCTTATCTGTAATAGTAATCTTCAGCATTTGTTGTATAGCAGTCACTGAGCAGTATTTGGAATATCCTTGTGGTCAGGCCCCACACCCAGAGATTCTGATTCATTCAGTGTGGGTGGGGCCCGAGTATCTGCATTTCTAAAACTCTGACGATGACTGACCCATGTCTCTGTTGAGAAATTGTTTTTTACATTATTGAGACATTGAAAACCAAGTGCATTAGGGAATAGACTTCAATACCCAATAGAGGAATGGCCTCCTGACGTGTGAGGTGCCTCCTCAAAATGGTCATTAAGGATTACATGACTTTTGGAAAAATACGTTAGGATGTTAAGTGAAATAAGAAGCATCACAATTATGTTATGATTGCAGTAACATTAAGTTATCCACATGTGTGAATAGGGATGAGAAGAAAACTTCTAATTGAAGTTGAAACTGTGAAAATTGTTCTTAAATTATTTCAAATATGTTGTGATGACATTTGTTTTTATTATAAAAGTCTTACAGTTAAAAATGGCCCCTTAGCAAAGGAAGGTGCACCAGGGCTCTCGGATTAAATGTAATGGATTCTATAGTGGTTCTGGCAGACATGCTCACTACAGAGGAAAGCAGTGAAGCATTAGCTTGAGAAGAATGGACCACATAAAGCAAACTGTTGCATTCAAGAGTAAGTGTCAGGGCCCATCTTTTTCTCTTGTAGTTTCCCGATCTTTCCAGTTTCCATGGAACTATGGAGTTCTCTACTGGGAATCAGGCACTGTATTGTACACTCCCCCATGTTCCATCCTTTGTAGCAGTGCATGGAGTGTTGAGGAAACTTAGCAATCTTTATGTTTGGGAGGACTGAAGACCTGAAAGGTCCAGGGAAGGACTCTGGTTCACACAAAGCCTCAGGGAAACCGCAGGGCAAATGCAGGTTTCTTTGTTCTCCTCCCTGGATAGTTTCTTCCACCTCCTGACTCACCTTATGGACAGCACTAAGCCTCACCCTTCCCACCGAAACCTGAGGTGGCAGTTTATTGCCTGGATGAGGGCGTGGTAGAGAGCCCTGGATCATCTCCTTACAAACCTTGTGTATCGCTCATCTCCCTTTGGTGTCAGCAGCTTGCTGTTTTTGCCTGAAACTATGGAGCAGAGTCCTGGGTATGATATTTCCCTTCCTGATGGTCTCCATATGTGGTTAGAAGCTGGCCTTTATCACACTTGGTACAGGACAAAGAACAACAGTTTTAGAGAATACCTAACATGGATCTTAAGCTCTGGGACATGTTATGGGCTTCATATGGTTTTTTTGCTTAATGCCTCTATGTTATTAGGAAACTAAAGTTAGGAAGGGACAGAACAATGAAGCTGTAGCCTGCCTGATTCCAGTGCAGATCCACAGAAAACTGTGGATTCCTTTGCTGTCAGGGGCCAGACCAGTGATATGAGCAGGAGAAGTAGGCTGGCTAGGGCTTACTTAAGAGCAGCATCTGTGCACCAGCAGGTACAATGCAGGAATGTGGGGCTAATGTGGACAAAAAGATTGTTTTTTTTTTAAACAAAAGTAAAAATTTCAGAATTTGTATTGGAAATCTCCTACTAAAATTATAATTATTTAAAATAAATTATTGACTTCCGGGAAGGTATTGGGGTGGCTAGCAGCAAATCAGCCTCCAAAATACAGTATCTAGATGCTAGACTATAGCAGGACTAGCTTCCCTTTCCTTTACTCTCAGCTCTTCATACCTTGATTCCTTGAGCAACAGCAGCGGCGATATTGGCTTCTTTCTCGTCTGCCTGAACAAGAAATTTCTTAGCATCAGCCTCTCTTGTTTCCTCTTCAATTTTCACCATCATCTTATCTGTCTCCTCAGAGGTCTGGATGAGTTGAGGCTGGAGGGCAGTCAGCTCTACTTGCATCACTGCCACCTAGCAAGAAGCAAAGGGTGAGAGGAGTACACAGTCAGATGTGTCAATTCCGAAAAAAGAAAACAAATGGCAAAGTTGGCATAGCTGGAATGACTTTCCCATCCTTCAACATATGCAGAAAATCTGAACTAACAATCTTGACATGCACTGGGTATATATTTCTTGACTGTTGTTTGCCTCTTTGATCATTCAGTAATTTTGAGTTCATGCCATGTGTTATAGTTAACAAACTCTGTGCCACGAGATAGTGATACAATGGCGAATAAAATTTTTAAAAGGTATAATTTCTTCCCTTGTCTTCTTTAGTGTTGGAGACTGGGAAAGATAAGCCAAAAGCAAGCTAAGAAAAACTTTTAAAAGCTATATTTTTGAGATTGTGAAGGAAACAGAGATCAGATAACTAGTACTGAAGGGGATTTCAAGGCTAGTTTTTCCAACAGTGTTGTGGACTGACTGTTTGTGTCCCCCTTGTTCATATGCTGGAGCCTAATCTCTAGGTCAGTGGTATTTGGAGGTGATTAGGGTTAGATGAGGTCATGAAGGTGGGGCCTTCAAGATGGGATATACACGCTTATAAAAAGAAATGACTTGAGTTTTCTCTGTTTCTACCATGTGAGGACACAGCAAGAATGTGGCTATGTGCACACCAGGAAGAGAGCACCCCCCACACACCCCAGTTCCCCAGACAATTCATCTGCTGATT